>VXBW01007753.1:0-22419 GCA_013400375.1 Thinocorus orbignyianus
CAACTTTGACCATTGTATGATTCCATGATTATGCCTGCGAATTGTCAGCTTAAAACCTGTGGAAAAAGAACAATTCAGGATGTGATTCTCAAAAATAATAAGACAGTTAGGAATTTAATAAGATTTAGATGCTTAATGTTCTTATGTCCTTATGAAAGTTATAGCTAAGAATAAGGTTTTGTGATACCTTTTCTCTAGATACGTCAGAGAACAGAAAATGATGAAACAGAGTAAACTCATGACAGGCCAATGAAACCATGAATATCTTGTGCACTTTCTAACACAGTCATCTTGAGGGGAAGTTTCTGGATGAGGAGACTGGAGCCTGTAAGGTGAAGTAACACTTGGTGTGTTCCAGCTGGCTTCCAACTTGCAGGTGCTGGCCAGCAAAGAGTCCTGAGACTGGAGCTCACAGACACAGTGTAACCTATTGCTTTCTTAGCAGAGACCACTCGCTTCTGGATTTTGACTCCAGGAGAGAATAAGGCTCTGGTAACCTTTAGGGTACATTACCATGGCAAGAGAAAGGCAGTACTTTATTTTTCCTTATCTTTTTGACTTTGGTGTGTTAATAACCTTTTTACTAAATCTCTGGGTATCTAAGTAATCAGGGACTTTTTGTAAATTAAGAAAGTAGATAAACAGAGGCTTTTAAAAAGGCATTTCCCCATCATTCTTTCTAAAAGAAAGCAGGTGTTTGGCTCAAAGGGACTTGTTCTCTTGATGGTGCAGTAGGAGGGTGAAACTGCATTGTCCCCTAAAGCAAAAATAAATAACTTCAGAAAACATGAGAACTGAGCCCCTGGTGAGGAGGTGAAATGGGTGTCCACCTTCTTGAACTAATTTATAACAGCAAAGATGTCAAGTGACATTCTGAATGAAGAAATGATTTGTGGCTGAGAAAAGCTTTACAGAGATCCCACAGGCTTGGCCAAAGGCAACTGTATATCTTGATAGAAGTGATCGACTGCCAGACTAAAAAGTGCTGTTAAGAATCTCATCTGGGAAAAGGGGGAGAGCCGCATTTTCCAAGTGTGTACCCAGTTATCCATAGATGTTTCCAGATTGTGCAGCCAGGATGAAAGCATGCCAAGCATTTAGCCTATTCACTGGGTGCCCTTTGGAAGGACACATAAATCTTCAGGAAAGGTTTCAGGACTTTAAATACATCACAAACAAAATAGTATCAGCAGTCCAACTTTAGAAAGCATGCAGCAAACTGGCATCTAGCTCTTCAGGCACTTGGCACAAAGTGAGATTTCACACAGAGGTTGTTTAAAACTTTTACCCATGTGCTTACTTATCCACAAAGCATACTTACCTTCTTATTCTTCTAAGAACCATACTTTGTGTGATCAGAGCTTGTAATTCTCATGGCAGAGGCAATGCCATAGCCAGTTTATACAACTTACATCAGGCATGCCAGCTTACTCATTCCAGTTTAGACCTGTGGTTACCACTTCAGTGAGATCGCCACATTTTGGGCAAGATCCACAGAGGACACAATTACGCAGCTACACTGCTTTATGTCAGCAGTGCATGAGCCTATTGGGTCAAGGCTGTGTCATACTTTGTGTCATCCACAGGTTCTCCTGCAATTAGAAAAGCAACGAGGTATTGCAACACAGCATAGAAACACATCCTGCATTTCAGGTTGCAAGGTGTGGGCAAAAGATGTCAGCAGTGAGATAAAATTGACAGTTGTGTGATGTGGTGATTCCCTATTGGTTGCAAAAAAACAAATTAACAAGTTAATATTCCAAAGTTAAGGATCTAACCATTCCGGTTTACAGGGCTATAATTCAGCCTAGGGTAACATGCTGCACACCAGAGGAATTTAGCCTTTGACCTGGTTAGATGCTAGAATCATCCAGTTCTATTCTACGTGTGAAACTTCACACAGCTCTAATTATTGAAGCCCTGAAGAAAGAGGCCAGAGGTGCTACAGAGCTGGCAGGTGTTAAAAAAAGTCAGAGGTATCTGCTCCTTATATTACCCTCTGCCTCCTGAGAAACAATAGGTCAGAAATCGTAGACACTTTCATGGGAAGACTTTATAAAGGTGAAAGGCAGAGGAAAGAGAGATTTGATGTCTAAATCCTATCTGTGACTATGAAAATCCTCCCTTTGTCTACAGTTAACAAAGCACTTGAGAACCTAACGAAACGTAGATTTTAATTATGATATTTGGGAAATTACTCACAAAGACCTTGTTATTGCTGTTGAGTGCAACTCATTTTCTGATGATGTTGAACAATAGCACACAAAAAAGTGATTAATATGAATGTTAGTACAGGAATGAAAGAAAAGCTCAGAGTGAATGCACTCAAGTCAAGAAATACCAAGCAATCTCCATAGCTGAACATCCCATACCACTGAATTGACACTACACAACTAGAGAATAACAAACATAGTCCCTGTATTTCAGAATGGGAAATGAGTGATCTGAGGTCACAGGTCCCATCCTATGCTGTTACTCAATAACACACATGAACCTAGGAAGATGTAGTAAGTTTAACGTAAAGACCACTCAAAATAAAAGGAAAACGGAATTAAAACCACCTGAGATGTGCCAAGAGTGTTACATGCTAGATGCTACACAGTACTACATGAAGAAGGAAATTATCTGGCTTTCATAAAATTATTTGGTATGTTTACAAAGGAAGAAATCAGTTTAATATGCAAAAGTAATAAAAGGTATATTTCAATAGGTATGAAAAATCAAACAACTGTAGGACTGGAAGGATCTATGTAATACTTTCATTAATGACTTTGGTAACAACTGATAGAAGTATTCTGATGAAAGTTAGTGGGAGCCCTGCCCATGCTGAGTAAACAGGAGTGTTGCACAGGAATGATCCTAACAGGATTCAGCTGCACAGACTGTAATGTTGTATCTGTAAGGGGAAAACAGAATTTCTCTTAAAAGCTCAAAGACCGTGACTTAGGCAACAAATGAAAATGAGTATGGCATTTGATTTGATCACAGCACTTAAAAAGGCAAATGTAACCTCACAAGGCTTCAGGCAAAATAGAAAAGAGAATTACTGAAACTATTGCACCATGCCCTAGTACTAATTCACCTAAGGGGTGCATATAAATTCTCATAACTGACATTCAAGGAAGGTAAAAGACTAGAAAACGTACAAAGGACTATTTAGATTATAAGAAGAACAGGTACCCTCCCTTATGAGAGAAAATTAAAGGAACCTGTCTTATTAACTTAGCAAAATGTAGGCCACAACAAGTGAGTGGGCTCAACTATTTCACCTGTGCTAGGCAGCACAGACAGCAAAGAGTTTGGCAGCGCCACCAGTGTGACTGAAAACTAGAAGAATATTTGCAACTGTCATAGCAGTGGTCTTCTGATAGAGCTTTCTAGTAGGACTGCAAAGGCAAGAAGTTGCCTGGTTTAAGATGAAAGACATTAGATTTCTAAATGGGATTACAGTGACACAGTTGACTGCCACAGCAAGGGACTTGAGTCAGCAAGCCCAAACTCTCATTTTTGTTAGAGTTTTCTGATAATCAGATTCTCAAACCACAGGCAGTGCTGTGGTCTGAGATCAGCAGCTACGACACTGAGTGTCACTGCAGATACCCAGCATGCCGGGAAAGATGCAGCAGAAGTCCAGAAATGGAGCAGATCTCTGATGTAACTCAATATACATCAGATCACAGTATCTGATGCCAGGCCCCCAACTGTATTTGTTGATTTAAATTGAATAGACATAGTTCTCGTGGACTTTGGCTGCACTTGCAAAGATTCACGCAAAGCTGTTTCCTTCACTGATTCTGATTTATTTTCCCTTCCTTACTTTCCTCCTCCATCATTTTAGCCAGATCTTTTAATTCCACATTTTTATCATGTTATCAGTAGCACCAGTTTTTCTTTAGATTGCATGATGGAGGTCATCATTTACCTCCGACACAAGAGATTAGAAACAATGAAGAACAAAAGGAAAAAGTCTAGTATTAAAACCAACATGCAGAATAAAATTTAAGTAATGTAATTTGTGAACTCTCAAAGTTGACTCAAACTGTATTGTTGAGCATTGCAAGATGTTCTGATACTAGGAATTATTCTTCATATTGATATGTACAAAATGTTGTGATTATATTATTTTAAAAGTATTCATCTTACTAAACTACCGCTTCATGGCCTAATTGGAACAAATCTATGAATTCTAGCTCTATTTTTCCAAGTTTATCCTAGCAGGCATACAAACTTGCCAAGGAAAATAACAGATGCAAAATGCAGTGCCCTGACCTTCATTACTAACAGAGCAGCCTGAATATTTTTGTTCTCTTCCACTTTTTCCAGGACCCAAAAAGCCTTGCTGAAAGGAGCTGATGCATTGTGCTGCCTGTGCTTTTCATAAAACTTCCTAGCAGGAATGAATGCGGGAAAAGAATGTTCGGGGTTTGCTTGGTTCAAAGTATGAACCAGAGGTCCTGTTAAACTAGAGACACAAATCTTGATCCAGTTATTCGCTTTAACCATTGGTTACGTATGATCCCACAGAATTAGTATGATCCAAAGTTAAAGAGGTTTAGCTTAATTATGTTTTCAAAACTGTCACAGCCTTTGAAATGTCACTGCTTTATTCAAAGAGAGGATTAAAAAAAAAAAGTAACTATTCTTTGTACTGTTTCAAATACACGGGAAAGCTGCTTCAAACCATCAAAACCCTGCCTCAAGCCCCCTGCTCTGTTTTATATCCCCCAGAACTGTCCTAAGGTCTTTTGTAAATACTTTGATTACGTATGATAAAGAACGAGCAACGAAATAAGACACTTGTTCCCAATGATATTATTTGCTATTTATAAGAATGGCATTATTACTTTTATAATTTACATAGCCTTTGTAGAGAAGTGAGCTTGATTTCACTGCCTAAGAATGGCATGTAAAGATAGAAAGCAATCAACACAGATAATTTGGAGGATATTTTAAAATAAGCTTTCTGGATAGTTATTATATGACCTCAGGTTAAACTGAGGTTTCAAAGAGCACATTTGGGCCGTTTCCATTCACTAGTTAACATAAACTATCTGTCTTATGATGATCTAGTAACTTGCTGCTTACATCTTCAGAATGAAATGGGAAGACAGTGTATGGGCAAAACAAAACACAAGTTGAGTTACAACCAGTGAGCAAGTCAAGTTGTATTTTTAGAATTTATACTTCTAGAAAATATGTAGAATTTTCTAGCATCTAGCCAATTATGAAAATTCTACATTTTTCTAGTGAACTACAAAGAGGAGGTCAGATGGAAAAAATACTATAGACACACAATTACCAATCCAAAAAGTCAAAACACTTCAGGACATACATAATATACCGCATATTCATTCAGATCTTCTGAATAGAAGAACTCAGACATGACTGATTTTTCTGAAAAATCCCTCTTTTACTTTCCACATGTTTTTGACAAATCAGACGCATTTCAGTCACTGTAAAACAGGCAAGATAAGAAACCGTGACATAAGAAATTCTATATGCGTTCTGAAGTCTCCTCTACTGATACTGTAGTCTAGAAACAAAAATATAAATTGTAAAACCACCAAGTTTTCAGTGTTGTTTGTAATTTTCTTTGGATTTTGTCAGTCCTTTAGTTTACAGTTGTTCCTTAAAAGTCTTTAGCAATGCACATGTGAAAGCCCTTCTAAGTTTTAAGACAGATAAAAACAGGGATCGACACTTCAATCTATCCAGATTGGGTGTTCGTTTTTTCTCCAGATCACAGGATTTATTTTTGACTCTAATTTAAACATGGAATTTTAGTGGCAAGGCCTTAAGATCTGTCAGGGCAAATGAGTAAGCATCATATTTCTCAGCAGCTACACATCCTACAGGTTTAAACAGCACTATGCACCTGAATTCTGACTACTTTTTTCCTCTTTTTTTTTTTTTTTTTTTACAGTGCCAAAACTATTGTAAGTAATGCAATGAAAAATTCTGAGAGCTACAAGTTTGGGTTTTTTTTTCTTTTCCTGGCAGGACTAGAATGAAAGAATATTTTCTAATTTAGTATTAGAATACCATATTTATTGCTTTTTTTAAAAGGTAGAAAATTTGTTTCACCTCAAAATGCACTTTCCTCTGCAAATGACAACACATTGCTTACTTCTACTTCAGTGGCAATTCTTGTGAAAAGCGACCAGCCATAGACTGTTATGTATATATAATGTGTTGTCTATTGAATCTAAAGGAAAACAAACCCTTCTTAAGAAAAACACTTTGATTTTTTTGAGTCTTATAATTTTCCTGAGTTGCCCCATCAGAAAAAAAATTTCTAAAGTAATGGTCTGCCAGAATTTTCATAAGTTTCCACTACATAATAACCAGCCTGTACTTCAAGCAAGAACAGGGTTTTTTATTTTTGTTCTAACATCCTTATTTGTAAAAGGGAAAAGGAGAAAAGAGTCTCCACCATGTGTTGAGAATGTGGCACATGGGTTGAATGATCTTGCCTCCATCAAATACCCTGCTCAACCTTTTATTGTCTATTAATTGCTTATCAACATTTAGAAAATGCAGGATATTTTTACTGATGTTCTTTTGTTGGAAACAATTAAACATTTGGCAGCCTTTTAAAGTTTTAATTTTGATTTAATGCTGTCTTGTATCTGACTTATGACTGAATGTCAAAGAAATCTGCTTGAGGAACCCATTCTGACAATATCAAGACATTGCATCTAACTTTACAATACACTAATGGTTTGCAGACAACTTCTCCTTCTTTGTTTATTATGCAAGGAAGTGGATGTCTTCTCATGGGACACTAGCCCATCTGTTAGACAGCCAGACAAGATCAGCAACAGAGCTGTTTTGTTAGATTGAAAATGGCAAAATCTTATTTTCAAGTATTGTTTCCTATGTCTTGTAACAATGATTGACAACATGTCACCAAACTTGGACAAAATCATGCCAGAAAGTTAAAAAATATAGAGGGCATAACTGCCAAATATGAAAATATAAGACAACCAATTTGGCAAACTAATATGTCTGCTGCAAAACTGTGCATTTGCTAACTCCACATTGCAATATGGAGAACTTAACTAAAGGAAATAATTCATTTATCACTTAAGAGATATTTATAAAGCACAGCTGGACAAGACTTTAAACAGAAGGTCACTCATAGCTAAAAGTCTTAAAAGAGAAGAATCTTTTGGCAGCAAGTGGGTTTTCAAAAGCTTAAATTTCTTAACATGAGAGCAGAGCTGCACTCACTCTGTGAAACATCACTGTCTCAAAAGAAATTATCTCCTCCATCTTCAAAAAGCGCATGTGATGAAGAAAGTAAGGATGGCTGGACTCCATAAGCCAAATTTTTCTTTTGTGAGAGAGGGAAAACTATTCAATCACTCTCTAACTCAGCTCATAATTTGTAAAATGGGAGCACTGGTACTATTTTTAAAAGAGAGATTTAGGGAACTGTATTAAAAATCTACAGGCAGCAAGGGATCATACAAATATTTGAGAAGTATCCATTCCAAATATCCTTAAGATGACACCTACTACCAGCAGAATAAGAAATAAAAAGATCATGTGAGATCAGCTCTGTAAAGACCTATATTGAAAAGCACTTCAACACATGCTCAGGCCCAGATCTGAAATGTGATATGATCTGATCCCCCTATTTAGTCCGAATGATTGTAATTGCTCAAGAGGAAGTTAGCACTGACTAGGAGCAGCCAAATCTAATACGCATTAGCCATGCTGGAGGCAATTTTTTGCAGTATTCACATACAGAATATGTGAATTTCAGTGAAACTAAAGGAATCAATTTATGATTACTGAGCAGAGATACAAATACTTCCTGCAGGGCTTTGAAAGCAATGCTGGAGAAAACTACAAGAAGGTAAATCCAGGACCAGCAAAGAGGTGGGATGGCTGCAGTCAACAGTTGTGGGGCCGTAATCATCACGTATAATCTGTGATGTGATGGTCTACAAATCGCAAAATTTCAGCTGAGAAATTAAAATTAAAACACAGTAGTCAGCACCAGGACAAACTTAAGGAGGATGAAAAGAAAAGGCAACTTTCTTGATCCCTTGTTTTTCACTACAGACCCCTTGTTCCTGCTTTCCTGTTTCGAGCCACAGTGCAACTTCCTCAGCTCTTTTGCTTGGGCCAAAAAACAGTGTGCAACATCCCTTGAGAGCAATGAAGAGGAAGACAAACAGGAGGCACATCATGAAGGTACAGCCCTACATGAAATGCAAATGAGCAAAAGCTTAACCAAGAAAGAGCACGATGCTTTCCTACAAAAAGTCACTGAGTTGTTGCTTGCCATAAATGTGTCAAATTTCAGTTCAAAACATTATGAAGAGATATTTGACAATGTAGAGATATTCTGTAGTCACTGTACTGAGCAGCAGGGGATATCAGAAACCTGGAAATGTAGCAACAGATGTGGAAGACAGAGTGAGAAATGGGAACTGAAAGTATCCAGCTTTCTAATAAATACCCATCTGCATCATTAAAATTTCCCCAGAACAAACAAGTCCATCCGAGCATTCTCCTGAACCCAGCATTCAGCCTTAAGTAGAGCCTTCCGGTCCTGGAAGGTCTCTGCAACAGATATTATCCTGGCATTAGCAAGAGGCTTTTGTGAACAGATGATAAATTTTTATTCAGTCCACTTTGCCATGTTTCCTTTCTGAATGCCACGTTCTAGCTTTGCATGACAGAATACCAGTGCACGGCTGCAAGGTCTTCTTGGTGGTATGACAGCACAAGCAAACATAAATATATCCCTTACTGCATAGGCTTCAGGACATGCAGAACAGTTATCACTCTTTAGCTGCTCTGAGCAGCTGTGAAGGTGTAACAGCTGGAGTCATAAATTGCTTGTGGCACAGACATTATTTGTGGAAGAAAGAAAACCAACCATAGAAGACCAACCGTATCCTGGATTGCGTCAAAAGAAGCATGACCAACAGGTCAAGGGAGGTGATTCTGGCCCTCTACTCCGCTCTGGTGAGACCGTACCTGGAGTACTGTATCCAGCTCTGGAATCCTCAGTACGAGAAGGTGATGGACTGTTGGAGCAGGTCCAAAGGAGGGCCACAAAAATGATCAAAGGGCTGGAGCACTTCTCCTATGAAGACAGTTTGAGAGAACTGGAGTTGTTCAGCCTGGACAAGTGAAGGCCCCGGGGAGACCTTATGGCGGCCTTCTAGTCCCTAAAGGGGGTATATAAGAAAGATGAGAATAGACTTTTATAAAGACATGTAGTGATAGGACAAGGAGTAACAGTTTTAAACTGGAAGAGGGTAGATCTAGATTAGATATCAGGAAGAAATTTTCCACTGTTAAGGTGGTTAGGCACTGGAACAGGCTACCCAGAGAAGTTGTGGAAGCCCCCTGCCTAGAAGAGTTCAAAGCCATGTTGGATAGGGCTTTGAGTAAGCTGATCTTGTGGAATGTGCCCTGCTCATGGCAAGAGTGTTTGAACTAGATGGTCTTTAAGGTCCCTTCCAACCTAAACCATTCAGTTATTCTATGAAATTCATTCCATAATAGGCACAGAGACTGCCTGTCGGCTGGTCAAATATACATTTTGCACCATTTTAAAGATTTCTGAAAATGGGATTAATACTTCTGCATTCTTTTCTTTTACTATGCAAAATGTAAGCTGACTTGAGTAGCCCCAAAGCATATTATAAACCACTTCCATATTTTTGATGTTAGCTGGGGTTTGAAGTTGTTCCTGAAAGCACGTAACAGAAATAGCACAGACAGTAGTTGTTTTAGCATACAAGTACTTTTGGAATCATGGCTTTCACATTTCTTTCATCAGAAAACCTATTCTAAGGAATGTTGCTCTTATCTAGCAGATGTTCCACTAAAGAATTTGCTTTGTCCTTTGCAAAATATGGCTCAGAGCCCATATCCACTCCATGGTGGAGATAAGAGTGTTGTTTTTAAGGTAATGAGTGGAAGTCTCCTTCTCCATAGAAAAGCTCTTTAGGAATCTTTGTGAAAAAATAAGCACTTCCCGATGAGGATCTGGAATGCCATTTGTAAACAGTTCACATTTGTATGCAATTTTTACTACGTGAATTACTCTTTCCTTAACTGAAACAGCAAAGTTGGATGTATAAAAGTATAATTAAAAAATTACTGGGTAAGAAGTTTGTAAGAAATAGCTTGTATAATGGATTTAATCCCTTTCTCTACTCAGAAATTATCTACAGTCTTTTGTTATGAATTCCTCCGGTACTCCTCTTTGTTAGTCAGAAGTTTTGTGCAAACAAATTTCTCCCTACTCATTGCACACCAAATGCTGACTGTAAGTGTTCTCTTTAGTATTTTAATATGTTCACCACTTGATAGGTTCAAGCTGTGCAATTGGGTGTCTAAGTCACGTGGTGTTGTTTATACTCTCAGAATCCTTTTGCCCCTAATGATTTTCATATGGTCGAGACAAATTTTGTTTTATGATTAAATGAAACTTGGCTCAGAGAAGCCAAAATTAATTTTTCAGGAGCATTTTGTACAAACAAAACTCCACTGACATAAACACATTAAATAGCACAGCCAGAGTAAAAAAAAAAGAAGTTAAAAAAAGAAAATCTATTTAGAAGATGCCAAAGTGCTAGAATATTTTTTGTCTTTACAGGCCCAATAGCCATTTTTTTCCTCTCCTAAGTCCCTGAATGCCATAGAGAGATTGCAAATTTCCGCAATTTAGTATGAATCTGTACGTAATACCTGTGTTTTACATTATTTAAACTTTCGCGTAGGGCAATTTTACTGAAAACATAAAGAAGAATATATAATTTCACACCACTGTTTGTGCATAAATATTTCCAGGGGCAGCTGTCCGTCTGCCAACTGTACACAATAAATAATTTGTTATTTCCACTCTCTTAGGAAAGCAGTTTTCTTTGAAACAAATCTTCACAATATGTGTTGTTTGCTACCATTTCAAGGCCTGCTATACCATTGGAAAAGAATGTGCTAAATGTAGCATTATCATGCAGGTCAGGCAGGGCAGCCCGGTACACATTTTCCCACAATCTCTGCTCATTAACATCTAGTTCCCCCATTGTGCAGATTTTTGGCTCTGTTCCATCAGAGCAGAGAAGAAAAATGTTTACAATATGCAAACTTCGAGGGACACACACACACACACACACACACACACACAAAAAGAAAAAAAAAAAAAAGAAGGGGGCTTTGAAATGTCAGTCCTTTGGGATTAAAAGTTTCAAAGGGGAAGGTAAGTCAAAGGTTACTAATGGGATGTCTGCAACACCTGCTTTTAGTGGAGGTTTCATAAACAAGCTTTACCTCTCAAGAATAGCTTGGCCTAGACAGAAATAACAGCTAGAATATCTGTGGCTAGCTTGAGCAGCCTGGTACCTCTGAACAGAAAGGTCAGGTTTGTTATATCCTAACATGGCCTCTCACTCTCCTTTTATTGATAAAATGAGATTGCCTTGGTGACCAACATTGCTTTTCACATCTTAAGGTGGAAGGCACTAGCAACGTGCCATGCTCAGTCTTTGCAGGGGAGGAGGAAGGTGATGTTCATCGTTGCTGCTGTAGAAAGGCCTGCTCTCTGAGGAAGAAGTGAACTGTCACACACAGGGGCGAGCTTTGCAAACTTCAAAAGTTTCCCGAATCAGCTAGATGGCCCTCATAAAGCCCTTTCAGTTATCGTGAGCAAGTTTCGTAACTGTCATAACAACTTGGAGACCTTCTGTACTAGTTTTCCCCTTAAAGTAACAATGCATATTTCTAAGAATTTAACATTGAGAAGCAGGCAAGAGATAAAAATCCTGCTAATAGTCATCATGCCAGTACAGAACCTTAACTCTTAGTCATTACATGTATCTTTTACCCAGAGAACATTCCTGAAACTGAAAAGCAGTATCTTCTCACAGGCAGCAACCCAGGAACAGGGTGGGATTAAACACCTGTCCTAGAGCAGAGATCCTGCAGCAAAAATGGCATTCAAGTCCCCAGAGACAATTGCAGGGATCTCCCTCAGACACCATCCTTCTTGTCCAGAGAAAAAGTGTGGCAGCTTCTACAAAAGATCTGAAAATTTCCATTTTAAGGAAGAAAGCAAGAAGAAAGCAGTGTGACAGATACTGCCACATTTGGCTCCGATTATACATGAAAACTACAACCCATGAAACTCTTCCTTTTTTTTTTTTTNGCTAATTACGTTTACACAAAGTAGGTATTGAAACAGCAAAAAAGATGAAATTTTCCCCACAGTAAAATATTATCAGATGTTAACTGCTCTCCTGTTATTACCATTTATAATTTCTGATCCATAGCAACCAATAGAACTGCATCAGCAGGAAGTGCATTATTAACCATGACCAAATCAAGATCCTTTTAACACTCTGTATTTATCACCAATGTTGAAAAGAAAAAGTCCCAAGAATACAAACAAGATGGTAGGCATTACAATAGATATAGGCATGGACAGAATCCCAGGAGACTTTAAGAAAATAGTTTCTAGGCTTTACTTTACAATTTTGTGGAGCATAAGTGTTTGCCAAAGATGACAGAAAATGAAATCTGTTGAAATCTTATTCCATCAATTGAATTTCAATTTTTAAACTGTCAGTACCATTAGGCATGTCCTATGGCATGGCAGGGACATACCCGCTTGAAGAGAACACAGATGCAGCCTGAAGTTTTTTAAAGCACCTAATGTGTTGCTACATGTGTTTATTCAAACAGAAATTTTTCTGTTTAAAAGCTTTTTATAAGCTAAAACTGTCTTAAAAAAAAAGAGGTTGCATACACTAATCTGGATGCATCTTCGTGGTGATGATGATTCAGTCATATATTTTTGATCTAGATTGTAAGTGGCCAGCTCAGAACATAGGCAGAATACTTGAGGCAAACAGCCATGAAAAATTTAATATCTTTACAAATTGCAGATAAAGGATGCTTTTAATGCCATTTAGAGATGGCAGAAACTATTCGTTTCACATGAAAACACAGAGTTGGACAGCAAAGTAAACACAGAACATGCACCCTTACATGCCTTACAAATGTAATCTAAGTTTATTTATAAATATACCAGAAGCTGAGAAACGTCTTCAATAATCTATTTGCATTTTTCATCTTTGCAAATATGCAACTCCAGAAGTTCATCTGGAGAGCTACAATAAGTTTTAACTAAGTTTGTAAGGATGACTCTGCCTCTTATTTCATACGTTTGCTCTCCCATGAATTTAGCGAGCTTTCACTGTCTTCAGTGGAGCTGTTCCGTTTTACACTAGGTTGAGATCAGAATAGACCCTTTTATAAATGGTATGTCAATAAACATGTTTAAGTCAAATGTAAGCCTTTAAAGTGAGCGTTCTGCTTTTGATTTACATAATGATATGCTATGGAGAATAGCTTTCCTATTTTATATTCCTTCCTTTCTTCTCATTCTACCCATGACTCTTGATGTATTACTTTGGATCTTCTGGCTGTTTCTATTATAAACTACATTTCTTTTGCAGCCTTTAAAAAGCATATCAACGTGTTCAAATGTCCTGCTTTTTGGCTGGAAAAGCATTCAGAATTTCTGGTGGGACTTTCAATTGGGCAGATGGTTGTACGCAGGCTGAAAAGTTCATATGAACTTCTGTAAAATGACAGAAGGAAGCACTGAAGAACCAGCACTAGCTCCACCAGCATCTGTTCAGCAGGAGACCCAGCATAAGAAATCATTATGTTTTGCCCTAAGTCCTTCCAGGGAAGTCAGGCACCATTGTACAGGTGTTAAATCAGATTATGACAGTGTCCCCAAGCAATGCCATTCCCATGGCTGTGTAATAAACAGACCAGCTACAATATAATGTTTGAACTCCAGTTTAACTGTACAGAACTGGAAGGGTGAACAACTAGAGGAGCAGTGGTATGCTCGGTATCACTTAGGCCTTCTTTAAACCTTCAGGCTTTACAATAGTGGGTATAACAGAAACACTGACATGCTGGTTGTTTTGCGTATGACTGCTCAGAACTAAAAATTACTGCTTTAGAGCATTGTTAATTTTCTTTTAGATTCAGCACCAGGGAAATAGTCATTTGTATCAATTCTATCAGTAACCAGTTTCTCTTTTCAGGGCTGATTTTTGTATCATATCACTCTGTGAGGTTAGTGTTGTGGAAATGGGCTTAGGAGAGAAACATGAATATGTGGTAGTGGAAGCCCACCTCCCCTAGGGCAAAAATCTCAGCTAAAGCACCTTGGCAGCATATTAATAGCTATAAAAGACTCTTTCTTTGCTGACCACAAATATGCTGTGGTCAACAAGAGGTCTACTCAGTGTTTTGTTAAAAACAGTGATGATTTATTTTGCTTCAGCCATGTGTGAAACTAGTCACCACATTATGAATAATAATATCCTCTTAGTCTCAATGGAGCTCTTTTTATACAGAAAGATCTACAAAGCATTTAACTAAATACTTGGTACAGCAATCTACTGGCTGACCACTAAAATGTAGCCATATCTGGGCTGGAACAGTGCAGCTATTTAACAATGCATGGCAGTAGAGAAGACAAAGGGGAGGAAAAAAATCCATTAGAAACCAAAGCAAGAGCTGAAGTAAAATATAACTACCTCGATTGAGTGTGGGATGGAGCTAAAATTGTAAGTTTGAAGAGTGCCCTGGAATCTCTATGCCTACAAGAAACCGGCAGTTTATGCGGAGTTTCTCAAGAGGATGAACTCCAACTGCACAGTGCCCTCTACTGTGAAATGAAATCCAGAGAGGCTCAGAGGGGAGAAAATTATGTATTAAATCACTTGGCCTGATGGTTTTCTGCAGCACTGTCCTGAGGTCATAACATCTGAGAAGAACCAAACACTGGTGAGTAAAGGTTCAGCCTGCTGGAGTCCTCAGCTGTGTGCAGAATAACTCACCATCTGCTGAGACAGCTCCCCATACCTATTTCCAAAATGGCAAATGGGACAAGTAGAACAAGAGTTAGCATGACTAAGTGTTTTTTAAACATCTAAAGTTCCAGGAGTTTTTATATTTAGTGTGATCCATCTCAATATTTAGATGTTATGAACCATCTCAATAGCATTTTGTAACACAGGCAAAATTACAGAACTGTATATTTTTTACACCTTTGAGTGGCAAACTGTCCCCAGTTGGCTAAACCAAACAATCTCAGGGGGAAAAAACCCAAAACAAAATCACCACCCTGCATAATTTGTCCCTGATGCTGCAACACATTTTTGCTAAAACTATAGATGCCTACTTATATTTCTGATATTTAAAATAGCTAGGACATGTTATTTTGCTCTCCTAATGCACACTAGATGTGCTCTACTGAGTAAAAATATAACATGTCAAACTCATAGAATTTCTGGCAGGTTACACAAAGGGACCCAGGAAGGTATAAGCACAGGAAACATCTCAGATGACCAAAAGAAAAAAAAAATTAGTTCAGTAGCAAAGGGCAGATCCTGTGACAAATCACACCTCTATTTAGCAGGCTCATTTGAGCCCTACAGTGGTTTCTTTCCTCTCTCTCCTGCAGTAAACCCTGCCAGTAGGTTTTTATTCCTCCCTACCCCACAAAGACATACATACATATACACACTCTGCCTCAAGAGCTGGAGACCCCAAGAGGTTTGCAGCTGGTGTAATGTTTTTCCTTACCACCTTCTAGCAACCTGCAGGAAACAAAGCTTCTTCAGGGAGCTTGCTTCATAAGCAAACTGCCTTTAGCTCCAGCATAAGACACATTTCTTTAACCTTTTTATTCCCAACATAAATATAAAGCAAGTATGCAAACATTCACTCATTCTGGACCAGATATGTATATGTGCACAGACAGGACAAAGCTGTGGTGGAGAACACCAGTGCTTAATGTCCTGTAGAAAATATTCAGACAGGACAGAGAAGAGTATGGGATAAAAATCATGAGGGGGGGAGAAAACAGAAAAGTTTTCTGAATAAACCTTGTGGAAACGAGGAGATGCCCAGAAGCACCCATGGTTCTGAAAACCTCTGCCGACCAGATGGGGCAGAAATTGCTTGCACATGGCTCTGTGCGGTCCTTTGACAGTTTTACGTAATATCAGGCTGAGCAAGACACTTGTTGGTTTTAAGTTGCCAGAAGACTCCTGAGCCACACTTAACATGCTGCTAACTAAAAGAGACGTATAAGTTGTAGATCAGTCCTAAAGCATAATTTAGTGTATTTCCTTGCAATTATGCCCTGGCCTTTTAGGCAAATGCCATTACTTTTCAACTGTGTATCAAGCAGAACTCAACTTAAAAAAAAAGATTCTGGAAAGCTGTAAGGAATAATTTGGCAACACAATTGTTTTTTAGCTGTGAAGTTTTCCTATGAGAGTCTGAAGAGGGTTACAAGATTTATATGCCCTGTAAACTTCAGGGAGTGGTTTTAGTGACCTAATCATACCTGGTGGCGGTGATTTTGCTGGAGATGGGTTATACAGCAATGGAAATGGCAAATAGTTTCAGTTCTGAAAATCACCTGTTGCACTCCCTCTCTAAGCACCCATACACAAATCTCTGCTCCTGTTTGTATGCAAAGTGTTTAGAAATCATTCTTTTCTATCCTTTTTTTTTAATCTTTGGAAAGTCTTTGTGATGTGGTAGGGAAATACAGAGCTGGAGTAACACAGGGAGAGCGAAATGTGCACATATGTACATTCTCTGTATATAAATAACCTGAAGTCAGATTTCAGCTTCACTTACCTCGAAAGGAACAATATTTTGTACTTCCTACTTTTTGAGAAATCAGGCCTCCTTTAAAATGCTCATCTAACATCTCATTTGCAATTCCAGAACACTCAGGAATTTCATATGTAAATGTAAAGTCACTGTCAGAAATATGAAATTCCTTCTTTATTATACTTGAAAAAAAACCCACAGAGATAACTTCTTATGTTGCCATCTCCTGGATAACTGATTTAATTTTCTATAATAGGGAAAAAGAGAAGGGTGAAAAGAAAAGTAGGTGATTTATAGTTTAGAAAGACTTTGAAATACACCAAACATTTGCTGCATTCAATAATGTTCTTTCACTGTTGCTAGCACAGCCCAATAAGCACAATACCAGTGGAGATTTTGAATAAGCTAAGAGCCTTTTTTTAACACAGAAAAGAAAAAAAAAAAAAAACTTGTTTACACTTTAGCAGCTGCTTAAAGATAACAAATGAAGCTTAAAGGCACATACTAACATCAACACAAGATGTTCCTCAGGCTTGAAACTAAAAAATCAGAGTTCGGTTAGGCTTAGACATTGATATTAGATTAAAAAGAAAAATAGTGTTTTCCTCTTGCATTTCTGGAGACAGAGATTGTTTGCTGAAGAATGTAAAATTCAATCCCCCAGGGAATGCCGGAGGCTTTTTGGCAGGCTCTCTGAAACTCAAGTTGACTCTTTTCCGTAACAACTAACATTAGAAAGAAAAGTGGGGGGTGGGGAGGGCAGTGGGAGAAGGAAGAGAGAAGGAGACATAATTACTTTCAGTGTTTAGATGGCTCTGGCTTCTTGAATCTGAAAAAGTATTGGACTGCGAAGATTGGACTTTATACATAGATCTAACTTTATACAATTGACAGGTGGACTTCAACTACTTTTAATTATTCTAAGTGGGTATTTAGTTAGTTATCATAACCCTTTTTAGAACAATGGGAAAGAAACCGAAGTTTATAAGAAAAGAAGAAAATATGTTCTCATATTTATACTTGTTCAAGCTCTGTGCCATCTAACAATGTCAGCTTTATGCCTAGAAAGGCCGGTTAACTAGCCTAACATCAGGGTGGGCATACATTTTGCTACCAACATCCCTCCAAATACCATTTAACAAATGTTCTCCATTCAAGCTGAACAGATGGAAGAAAAATTACTCCGAGGAATTGCAGTCCTATAGGCATAAATTATATGGCTGCTTAGCAATAGGAGTGCTCAGGCTCAAGAGGATAGAGGTTGCTACAAAACTGACTTGCTTGTTTGGGCATCCAAGCCAAGGTTCTCTTCAGCCTAAGGAACTATAGACTATCAGTGCTACACCCATATTTTTTGGACATACATAGCCTTGTTGGTAATTTTCTAAGTATGTTCTACTGAAGGAAATTCCATATCAGTGTCAAAGAAGATTAACAAATCAAAAAGGCTCTGATTGCTCTACCCTCCCCATAGTTCTCTTTCATATTTAGAGCTTTGGAAGTGTAATTGGCTTTCCCTGTTCTTCCAGCATACTTTTCCATTCACAGATTCATTTATTAAGACTGGACTTTCAATGTTTTAAACCAAGTAGTGCCCCCTTTTTTCAGTCATAAAAACTTTATTTAAAATATACAGGAGTATCAGAAAAAAACTATATGGTTTTGTGGGAAAAGAGGAGAAATATTGAGACAAGTCTTAGGGCTAGATTTAATCTGTCATGGCTGCAAGCTCAAAAGCAATTTTTGATACATCAATAGAAAATGTATTCAAAAAATGCATCCTTGAAACCCAACTTCTTTTAGTCCCATCCAAGAATCTTGCTCTGGAACCTTCTGCTCCATATCTATATTTGCATCACGATCTATTTGTATGCAATATCGTGACTCATTCAAGCATTTCTTTATCAGAGGAACAAAATGTTCTGCAGCTCCCTCTTCCTCCACTAGCATCACCTGGACTGCCTTTCATGTTGCTTCTTGTTCTTCCAAACAAACCTTTTGATTATACATGCCAAAAGTAATCGTAAAAAAGATACTGCACGCATGAGAGTGTGCTGTGGGTATGGAAATGGAGGAACTGATAAAGAGACAGAAAACCAAATCAGTTCCAATTCCATGAATGGGAATAAATAAACTGACCTGCTATGATGGTGTTAAAAGAAAAGACTTGCTCACCTGAGATCATTTCCTGGTAAATAGATGCTCTTATCACATTTTATCAATAATTGATTACATACATCAATGCAAAAGGCCTTAGAAACAGATAAACAAGCACATTATTTCAGATCACTCTGTATATATGTCTTATAACACTGATATCTGGTTTTATTTGATTTCTTCAGGCTGTGGTCAAGTGGTTCTTTTGACTTGCAAGGATGACCTGAAAAAAGGTTTTTGAGATTACATGTGGGAATTTTCAAGTAACCCCACCAAGGCTGCTGTTCAGTAATATTGTTTAACTAAATCACTAGCTGATTTATGCAGTAAGAATACCCGCAAGAAACAATTGAAGCAAAGAAGGCAACATCTCTCCTGACATAGAACAAGTATCTGAAGTGCTTTTCAGTGAACTGATAAATTTTAAAAATCTGAGTAACCTTTGGATAGCAAAGAAAGCACACTGGTCAAATAACTTGCAATGGATAGTTTGCTGAAGGACAGGTTAGAGAACATAAAACCCAGCTGCAACTGAAACTAGGCTTTTTCTAAGACAGTGTGGTTGCTTTTTCAGGATGACCACTTTCTGAGACATTTTGTTAGAGGAAATAAAAAGAACAGAAAAAAAAAAAACAAACACCAAAACCAAATCCCACCCAAACCAACAGAAAAATGTCTGTTTGATTTGCATTTCTGAGACTACTCTGAAGCATCTGATGCCCAGAAAAGATAACATGGGACATTATTTAGTTTTACCTATGTTTAATCTAACATCTGAAAAAAGGAAACAAATGCATTTTCTGAAAACCCATACCAATATTCATTTTGAACTCTTGACAAAGTCTGTTGTAGAGGTCCTAGTTGTTGGTTTAGCCACATCTTTTAGCAAAGACTATAGAGCAGCCTGGACAGGCAACTCAGATAGCAAGAGCACAGTAGTAATCTATAGGAAGAAAGAAAAAAGTTTTTCCACAGATTCTGAGATTACATGCCTATCAGTTATTCTAAGTACATTGTAAAGGGATTCATATATTTATCAGTTAATCTGTCCCAAAGCCATGGAAGGTAATTAATGAAAAAGATAGTCAGGCATGGCTTCAGGCAGTAACTCAATATTACTCTAAAGCTCTGCTGAGCAAACCTGTGAACCAAAGAGGAAATGTATACTGTACAAGGACACTTGTGTTCTGAAATGTGATACCCCATGGAGTTTTCAGATGAAGCACTTTTCCAGTGATTAACTCAAGTACATTTGAATTTCATTATTTAATGTTTTAGGTCACTGGTTATTTGTAGTGCACAGAGAGGAAAACAAGTTTTCCATGAATAAAATCAGAGTAAAACTCAGATAATGACTAAGCCACCTCAGGTCACTTGCAGCCCCAGTGCTCCTTATGGAAGCAGTAGGAACTTCAGTGTGTGTCTTTATGGTTTTTTTCATAACTATGCCATACTTTTCTTACATTCTGGTGGCAACAGATCCATGCTAAGATACACAGAACTTATTTTCAATATTGGTACATCTCTTCCTATAGGGTTCATTAAGTACCAGCTGAGGGGAGGCATTTGAGCTTACCATAATTTGTCGACATGCGCTGAAAATGCCCCCATCACACCAGCTTTTACAGTGGTATAACAACTTCCCGCTCCAGTGCCCTGCATGCCAAGTGCAGTCAGGCAATGAAGCTCTCATCGATATTACAAAAGATCAGAGCCCTCAGAGCTGCCTTGCAGATGCTCTACGGAACATGGTTGGCACACACTTCTCCGGAACTTGGGGAGAGGCAAAGTGTTATTTGTCTCCCTGCCGATCTATTACTAAGCAAGAATCAAGTGAGATACATCTGAGGTGCTCATCAAATTAAACAATCTCTCCAGAGAAATCTGCTGGATGTGAACGTTCTTTGCTAAGAAATTATTTCTTCTGCCATACTTCTGGGAAAACAAAATGCCAAAGATCAGATAATGAGACTAGAAATTCAGGAAAGAAATTCAGATAAGGGTTAAATAAAAAATGAAATAAAATTTCAGAGCTTTGAAATTGTCCCTTTACTGCCCTGGAAGACTCCCTGCTAAATTCACTGGGCTATGGATTTGGTGGGATACACTCCATCAGAATGTCATTTTATCCTTTATCAGAATGTGGTATTTTAAGCCTGTTTATGTTCTTTTAGTTCAGCAGTAGTTTCATGGACTGTCGTTCTCTTTTAGAGATCAAAGACAAAAATTCAGACTGCACTGACAAACTCAATTCTGGATTACACATGGATATGAATTGGTGTTTCTGTACGATGAAACTTTGCCAGTTTTCAAGCAAAAGCTTTTCCTGTTCCCTGTTGGGAAGAAAAACAAGGCTTTCTGAAGTTTTATGAAAAACCCAAAAACTTGAGAAAGACCTATGCACTCCTGGTTAAAATCTTGGTGGTCTGAGCTTTCGTCTGTCTGGTTTGGAATAAAGGCTTGTGACTAAGTTCCACTCAGCATAGGGAATATTTTTGAATATAGGACCACTCAAAGTTCTATTTTTAAGGCTCCCTATTTTTGGCAGAAATTCTGGGCTGCAGTAGAAAAGTCCTAGCAAAAGTCCATTCTAAACCAGTAAATTTCTATAAAAACTGCAATGAAGGAAAAAAATTGATCAGAGCAGTCCAGCAAATTAGACATTAACCACAGATGAAAAGACTCTTAAAGTAACCCCAAATAAATTGAATTCAAACCCAGAAAAGCATCAATTACACGCACTTCTAACAGTAGTTCTGACATGCTGATATGCAATACCCTTGCTTCCTAGATTAATGAATTAACTGGTAGCAATAGTTATATTTTCAAATGTTATTTATAAAATGCTTCAGATTTTGGTGATGAAGTTGTCATTCTGGCCTTTGGAACTCTAGCACTTTGGAAGGCATACTTTATGCATAATAAATAAATAAATAAATTAATTAATTAATTAATTAATCTGGCCTTCTGACCTTAACTTCTGAGGAGGTCAGGACTGGAGGAACACCTCTGCCCTTTATCCATGCAGCCCCTACCTGAGACTGTGGCTGGTTTTGCCACGACTGCATTAATGCAGTACAACAGAGATCTCTTTGTAGGGTACTGGTACCCAAGTAAACGAAGGTAAGGCACCTCCAGATAACAAGGCCCTTGCAAGAGCCACATCTGTGTTTAATAAGTTGGTACACAGTGATGTGTTTATATTCTGTACTGCCAATATTATTTCAGGTGACTTGGGAAACAGCCCTACACAAGGTTGCATGCAAGCGATCCTAGTACCTGTGTGAAGCCGAGAGGAAGCATATGGAGAGAGGTGTACAGCAGAGCTGTGCCAAAGTTGGGGGGTCAGGAGACCTTTAGAGTGGAGGTCGCTGCAAAACTGAGACTTCTGCATATTCAGGACTGGGTTTCCCCCTTCATTTGTGAGCTGAATGCAACAGCACAGCAGAGGCAGAAAACGGTGTTTTGGAAAAGATGTGGCTGCTTTTTTATACTGTTATAACCCACAAGGCAATTTCAACATTGTATTCTCCCCTTCCCTTCCCCTCCCTTCCCCTCCCTTCCCTTCCCTTC
>VXBW01007753.1:22612-80886 GCA_013400375.1 Thinocorus orbignyianus
TGGTTTATTTTTGTTTTTCCCTTTTTTATTCTCTGTACTAGATTTTCAGTGCTGTTACTTGCAGACCACCATAGAGAGACTATTGCATAGTAACTACACATATGTTTTCCCTCTCATCATGTCGACAGTGGACTGGGAAAGCTTGTTCCACTCACCTTAGATGAAAACTTAAAATCAGCTACAATGACTACATGATGACTTTTGATGAGCAAAAGATATATTTAGGGCTTTAAAATTTTGGTGGTTCTTATATGTTATTTTTGACTCAGTATTCAATATTTAAAATTCTTTTCATCTCATTTTTTGTATTCTTTGAAAATAAATATTCCCTTTTACTCCATGCCAAAGCGAAAAAAGTCACCTTTCAGTTACTCTTTGAAGATCTGATTCCAAAGCAATGACATACGAAAGTTCCAGTGGATTCCCGGACACCATGAAATCAAATCTTCTGCGGCCCAACACAGCTCTTCCGCTATGGCATTCCTTTACCTGCAGTGGAAGTCCTTGAGACTTCTTGCTTTTGAAAGAAATAAGTAGCGTAGGTCAAGTTTTCCCCTCAGTTAGTACTGTCTCCTCAGTTATTACTCCTCCTTTCTCCTAAAGACACAGCAATGCCACTGGACTCCTCAAGTATGGGGGTACATTGACCTCTTGCAGACAAATTTTTTTTCAGAATTTTCACACTGAATTGGATGTGATGAAAGTTGGTTCATATATCTCTGAGCTACTATTTTAGGCTTTCAGCAGACTCGGGAAGGCACTCTGATGGTTACATTCAGTTAACTTTTTTTTTAGCCTTCACACTGTATATCCATAAGATTTCTGTCTTTTTTGAATGAAAGTCATCACTACACACAACGGATCTAAGCCCTCTATTACTTATTCCAGATTTGGAACCACTGAACAGAACCTTTTTTAATACGCAAGTCATGATCACTATCATTCTGTATCAGCCAAGCTCTAAACAGACTAAGATCATTGTTTAAATAGAAAATTAATTAAAAATACTACTACAGTTTTAATAAAGGAATTGTTTTTTAATAAAAAAGTTACATGTCAGAGTGTAACTATTGTGATGACTGTATAATTTCCACATTATAAATAAAATACATGTGTGTTAGAACAAAAACTAGAACACACTCCACATACTTCTTTAGTTGTTGCTTAATGTATCTGGAATATATTAAAAAGTCATATTCAGTTATAACTCAAACAATGCACACATGTCATTGAATATACACTCTTTGCACAAAGAACTAATGCGTAGTCAGAATCACTTTTTCAAAGGCACACAATCACAGTGTGAGTGTCACTGAACCCAGCACAGACACACACCAAACTGCATATTTTACTCTTATGTTAGACAAAAATTCCTTCCATAAATTCAAATTTCTTGGTGGAGTTGTATTTCCAAATATTACCCTTAAAGAGTAAGAGTTGCTACCAGCACAGCTTGCTTTTTCTCTTCTGTTATGACAGCTTTACTCTACCTGAAGTTAATGACGTAAAACTGGAATGACAAAATTTCTGTAAATTAATGACAGTAAGATTTTCTCCTGTTCACAGACAGTTCATTCATACACTTCCAAGCCACTGACAAAGATTCCATTGACTTTAGCTGTGGTAGACCTTTACCCATATGAAACACAGGTTTTGACCCCATCTTTAAAGTGCATATATATTATTGCAGATAAATATTTCTCCACAAAGCTTTGGAAATTAGGCTGTACAAAACCACAAAAATACCTGTATTTTTGTCTCTGGGGTATTTTCTTAGTTTAGATGCAAAAAGAGAAGCAAAGACTTTAGAAATTTACTTCTTCGAATATGAAGACATTTGGCCTAAAATTCGAACCACAGACAACATCTAAAAGGCAGTGAGATAGCAATGTGATCAATAGTACCCTGTTGATCTTTAGTGCATCCTGGGAACACAGACTAGCAACGTGTTCACCATAGGGCTTTACCTTCCTCTGAAAAAACAATGGAAGATGTCCAGAGACTAGCAATGAGCCAAATTTAGACATATGATTTCTGAGATGCAGCTAAGAAGTTAGTGCTTCTCATAAGACTTTTTTCTTAAATTAATATTTGTACTAAAATAAAATCTTTTTCCCACTGTATAACCCTTCAAGCTAAGTACACCTTCAGCATTCAGCCCTGAGAGGTTCTCTTTATACTCAATCAGGATAATCCACCTACTCACCAATAAGATGCATAGAGAATAATTCTCTAATTTTTATCAAGAAGAAAGACTGAAACTGTTACAGACTTTGGAAGTCTGGCATAAATATTTATTTGCTTCTTTCAACTATTTTATTACTTCCTTGCTATTTAACAGCAAGTTTCCTTAACAAACGGAGCAAGTAATAAAGTGCTTTTGTAATAACTGCAAACTTTTAACATTAAGTTAGTAGAAACAATCCATTTTTAATAACATTCTGCCTTGGTAACCTTGTATTTTGACCCAAGGTGAAAGGTGAAGATTAAATCTCTTCCACCTTTCTGAATGCAGCTGCTGTGCACACAGACTTTAATTGATGTGAGACTTAGCTTTGTAACTCAAGACCATCTCCCGCCTGCAGCATTGAAAACGTGTGATTCAAGGCTCAGTTACTGCTGATAGCAGGTCCCTCTCAGCTGACGGTCTGGACAGGAGAATAAAGTCTTTGTCATTATCTATTCTCCATCAGGGTGACTTTTTTCTTTTTCATAACTCCAGTATTCAGGTTAGGTCTGTAATGGTGGCCTCCCAGCAAGTAAAGATACAAAGTGAAATAAATGGAAAAATTCAATAACCAACCCATGGGCAAATAAAGCTGCAATGCTGGAGCAGAGACCTACCTACTTACACAATGTGTGTGTAAGTTTTTTGGGGGAGAGGACTTTTCACAGACAGTTCCTCCTTTTTTCTATTCTGTTTTGCACCTGAGAACAAAGTATTCCAAATCCAAACCAATTTCTTAATTTTCTCCCCAACTACAGCCCAAGTAGCTGTACATTTGGGGATTAAGCTGTTGGCCTTAGTATCGAATTGGATCTGGTTAAGTTATTCTATAGGCCATTTAGCCAGATCCTCAAGATCTAAAACCATCGCCTCAACTGCTTGAACAGTGCCAGTTTTCTGAGTCCTGGCCTAGACAGGTCTCTCTGAAATCAGGGACCAAATCAAGACAACATATAAGATAACAAAATAGCTAAGATTCTCTGAGCCTTTTCTAGAGTTACACTGCACCAACTGATTTGCAGGAGTATTTAAAATCATCAGGAGCTAATCAAAACCATTTTAAAATTCTAACTTGAATTTGAATAACGAAGTGAAGATTTGCGTAACTGTGCTGTGCAATCTTCTCAGAGGCTTAAAATACTCCTCTACAAGAATCTCTAGTCACAAAGCAGCATCTCTAAATACATGGCAACCAAACACACATGCTGAGTTTAGATGGAGGACCAGTATATCATATACGCATTGGACTTATTACTTCAAATCTAAAAGAAAATTATTCTTTGATGTATTCTGGCAATGATGAAAATATTGTGTAAATATTCCCACAATACCATACTAACCTTTTTATACAAGACTATAAAGTTAATATGTATTATATATGCCTGATATAAACAATCTGCATTGTTTGCACCGAAAAAAAGGAAATAAAAAAACAAAAACAAAAACAAAACCAACAACCAAAAAACCCAGAGCAGAATCGAAGAACAGCATGTGCTTCCAGTCTAGTTTTCCAAGTCATATCTTTCTGGCAGGTCTACTTGCTTTTGAGAGACTTGGCTTCTATCGCTTTATGATTTTAATTCCAGTATTTGGCAAAATTTAGTTTTCTAATCACCAGTTGAGTTCAGAGGCCCAGATTACCAAAGTGATGGGTTTTGCCTGCCTCCTGCCAGGGCCAGATGATAAGGAGTGGCTCTGTTCTGGGGTTCCCAGCAAAGCCAACCGTCTGTTTAACTAGACAGCATCATGTTTAAAGGCCAGTGCAGTATAAACTATGCTTGAGCTAGAGGAACATTTCTGACGAGTCTCAAAACACTCCAGTAATCCCCTGAGACTCCAGACGCTTTCACAGAGCACCATTACTGGAGGATGATCAAGTGCTATGGGGCTTAGCGCAGGCAGTCCAGAGACTGGATTTCCCCCACCACCACCCTGAACACAATATTCTAATGTGAGAATTACAGACGTTTTAAGATAAAACACTCTCGGATTATGCTTTATAATTCATCAGCATCTCAAACAAGAAAAAAAATCATAACTTTACACCTCTGAGAGTTAAACTCATGAGACAAGAAAATGAACATGCCTAAGGATGGTGAGCACTTGTTAAACACTGCTAGATTTGGTAACATTTTTAAGGGCTCTGTGTAATGGTCATTCCTTTTTTTAACGTTTGCATCTTTTTTGAACAGCTGCAGGAGCCACATCACTGAGGACCCTGAAGGACCTTGGAGCAGAGTCTGTGCAACAGTGACAGAAAGTGTTTGTAAAACTCCATCCCTGTGCAGCAGGTGGGTACGTATCAGCACCAGCTTGCAAGCACAGCTGGAACCTGGCTTCTCCCTGCTGTCCACTGCTAGTTGGATGATTGTAATTATGACATCAAAGTTATCGTTTCATGAGAAAATATACTTGGGCTTTTCAAAGGTTGTGGCACTTTGTGCACTACAATTATCTCCACAGCCTCCCCAGAACTAACTGCCAATCAATAGCTGATTAAATATGTCCCATGGATTGTTTTTCAAAAGGAAGAAAAATCTCCTTCTAACAGACTCTTGAAAGAGTATCTCACATGAAATGTAACTTACTGTATGTGCTGGTTCTAAATGACTTGCTAATTAAGCACCAGGTCATCTGTTAATAGAAGTAATTAGAGAAGGTTCAAGAGCCCTTGAATCATATTATTATTTGCAGCCCTGCTACATTGTGTAATTGATAATATACTGTAACTTGGTCTACAGAAGCTAGAGGTAGAGCGGGAAACTTAACATCACTAACCTACTCCTAAATTACCACCGAGTCATTATTGCATTAGCTAGTACCTAAGTAAAAGAAAGAGAAGGAAGAGAAGTAGAGGCTAAAATAAAATAACTAAGATTAGCTCCTATTTTAATACAAAAACTAATTCAGGAAATAGGCCAAGGGTGCAGGGGCATTAAATACATTATTGTGCTGAACTCGGGGCCAAAAGGCAGCCAGTTACAATGAAAAATTATGTACCTATAGGGTATAATATAGTCCATCTGTCAGAGCAGTTTAGCATTTAAAGCCGCAGTCCTCTAACAGTGCTGTTATGTGGCACAAACTAGCTTTATTCAGATCAAAGCCTCCTTAACCTCCTTTTCCCTTCTCTTTTCCTGGAAATGAAATATGCTATGGGACAGGATTTAGGTCACAAGAGTCCTAAGTAATTGTGGTGTGTAAATAGCAGAATCAACTCACTCCTTTCTCACCTATTCCTCACAGTAAAAGTTGTCAGCTTCCTGTTTACTCAATCCAACATACATAGGGTATTAATTTTAGGGAAGAAAAAATTTTGTGAAAAAAAAAAATGACCCATCAACTTTTTTTACCACAAAAATGTTGAATAAAACATGGTGGTGGTGGTGGTAGTGGTATAGTTTTACAATTCTAATTGTACTGATTCTAGTAAATTGAGCCTCACTTTAATTTCTATGGACACAGACAATTCCATTTCTCTTGATAAAGATCCCGCAAGGTCTGCCATCAGTTCTTATGCAGCTTAAAGACAGGAGTATTTGGACCCTATTGTTCATGCATGCTACATTTACAAGAAGAAAATGAGATACTGAAAAAAAGAGGTACAGTGCCTTTACTCAGTTACTTCACTATGCTGGATGGTACAGTCAGGTTCATAGAAGAAGAAACTTCTCCCTTTTAGAATCGAGCAATAAACAGGGTGATAAAGACACTTCAGACAGAGACTTTAAACAAGGTGACATGAAGGCAAGTATGGAAGAAGTTGCCAAGGGGAAGGTTAATTATCCAGCTTAGGGAGTTGCTATTGGGTTTGATAGGCTAGAAGTAGAATTTGAGGTCCTTCCAACTCATTAAACAATGTCTTCTAAGGGAGCCTAATTGGATAAGATTTGAGATTAGTATTGAAGGATCTTCTACTGGACCTTACTGCCTGGTAGATCCTAAGAGGGGTCAAAAGGACTTAAAGGAAGACAACTGCAATCAAGAGTACTTACTGATGATCAGAATAACACAAGTAGACCATGAAGCTTGAGTGAGATTCACAAGTACCTAAGAAATATAATGTTAAGTTTGACTTTATTTTGCAGATTCAAAGTTACTTGTGAGGCAAATAGAAACAATCACATACCCTTTCCCAGGAACAAACAATCATTGGTGAGCAAAAAAGAGAATAAAAGTAAAGACCAGATGTTGTCTATAAATGTGGCTCTGTATGAAATAAAATCTGTCAGTTTAACCTAATAAAAAGCACTTCTCAGCATTTCTTAACCCTGAGATAAAACATGTGTGGTACAGAATACAGAGACTTCCAGCTAATAAAGCATTAGCAAATTTCTGGTATATCAAATTAATTTGGCTACATAATTATTTACTATGCAAGACAGTGTGAACTAAACTCTCTTTATTCATCTCATGGGCCCAAGTCCCTAGATTAATTTAAATGCTTGTCTCTCAGTGGGAGTTGTCTGTTTAAAGTAGTTTTGAGAGTCTGGGCTATGGCTCTCAGCTCTTCATTCACTTAAAAAAATGTGGTGTGGCTGCTTTATGCAGAAAGGGACTTTGACCCAAAACAGCATCTTTGTAAGAGGATTAGAAAAATTCCATTCTTTTAATGACTGGCTAGATGTTTGCTCTCCTTTACTTAATACTCTTTGTCTGTTATTCTTAATTATCAACATAAATGCTTTAAACCAATGTTGTATGTAATCCGTCATTTTATCCAAGGTTTTGTTGAGAGGCTCTTGAGAAATGATCTGATTATTGATTTATTTAGGAGAATGTTCAGCTAAATTCCCATGCCTGCCCGTATAACGGCACCTCTGTTGCCTCTGGGAGGTTCCATCAAGACCCATGATGTGAAGTTTGCCTTAGCAGTGGCCCGGACAAATCAGGAGCTTCACTGGAGGGGAAGATGTGCTTAGGCTTAGAATTGCCAGAAAAGACTGGCATAAACCTTATTTTCTAATGTCGTTAATGTTACCTAGCAATTTGGAACAAAAAAAAAATGTTGTGGCACAAACACTAGTATTTTCACAGTGCCTTGACAAAGATAGAAACGTTTTTCCCCAAAATCTTGTATACCAATCAACTCCCTTCGATCCTAAGTAATTTAAAACTAGCCTTTCTTTTTACATGCCTGCAGATGGACATCAGCACCTAACACAGCTCCTTAAAAATCCTGCTGAGGACTAAATTTCATCCCACTAATATATTGCAATGTTACAGGATAGTCTGCGATAACAGGCCTTTTAAAACATCCGAGATGTATTTTGTAATTTAGAAAATGACTGAGGAACCATTTGTCAGTTTAATGAAAATCTGAAACTACAGGTTTACATAATAGAATTAATTGTAATGGCTCTGCTGGAATGATTTCTTTCAGACGGGTTATTTGAGGGATTGAAAGAGGGATTTCACAGCTGAAAGAAAGAAAGGATTTATCCTAAGACCCATGTAAGCAAAACACGTTTAAATTTCATAATACAGTGCTTTTGACTCTGTGGGACTATTGTTTTCACATGTCTTGAGATGCAGGAGATACTTCTATTCACAAGTCTATTCAAGAATATCTTGAAAGAATTTGGTGCTGTCCTAATGCAGGTGTTCATCACCCACAGATGGCAAAGGAGTGATTGCATTTACTTATTAAAATGTGACTTTATAGAGTTACAAAGAGTTACATAGCGCTGTGTAACGTCCCTGCCAAGGCAGAGTTATAGAGTAAACAGGAAACCTATTTCTAACACAGAGGAAAGATTCAGGCCTCAAACAGGCGAGATGGAAGAGAAAACTATTAAAAAAATTATATAGTGATGATATGGTCACCCAAGTTAGCTGCAGGGAATCATCAGCCTCTCAACTCAAAACATCATTTCACAATAGGGGTGATGACATTATGGGAGAAAATAAGTCTTAATAATCCCATGTGCAACTTTGCTATTGAGGCTCTGAAACAGCATTATTAGCAGTATCTTGCACTCTTCATTGCTCGATCTTACCTTTTGAACATATTGCGTGTGTATGTGCTGCAGTGGGGGGCACATACACTATTTTGGGTTGGGGCTCCCCCTACCCACATGATCAATCCCCTTCAGTCATTCAGAGAGAATGTTGATTTCGTTCTTCTTTTCGTTTCTTTCTCCAGGACTGGAACTGTTCTGTCAGCTATTTGGTGGGCAACAAAAATATTTCGTGCTCTGACAATTGCACCCTAGCAGCCGTCCCAGCATTAGGGCCATGTGAACATCAGGCCGCAGAAAGTGCTTCAGTTCAGTGTTGTTGTTAAGTATAAAAAGCACACAAGTTTGATTCCATATGGCTTCTGCTCTCACCAGTGACTTCTTGGCCAATAAGCCATACCCACGACTGGAGAGCACCACTGAACAGACAGGAACAAATTACACGGCCACAGATGCAACAGCACATCTGATGCATTGAGAAAAGGAGCAGGTGGGATGAAGGTCCCAAAGCTCTGACCAAAATTGCAACAAATGAACAGCAACAGTAGATAGAATGACATGTGTGAAGGGTGAGAGGCAGCACAGTTTGACATCTTTGCCATAAGGGCTAGCTGGGCCAACTGACAGCTTACATCCTTCCCTCTCACAGCTGCAGTTACCATATTGTACCCGTTCTTTCCTTAAAATACTGCTGAGTATTCAATATGCAAACATTACCATTTGAAATCATGGCAAGAAGTACTTTTCAGCACATCCTACTACACAGGATATTTAAACATAAATTCTGATATTGTTATGGGACTAATCCCCAGCACCCTAGTCTGAAACTTCCCCCATCTTACACAGACTTTGATTCAAACATGCAAATATATTTTCTAGTATGTGCAATTGTTGCTCTGCGTCCTGTTGTAATGCAAGTGCCAATGTGTAAAGTATGGTGTTTACTTGACTTCTGCTTCTTAGGCTACACTTTTCTCCAGGGAGAAGAAAAAAAATAGAAAACAAGTTAAACCACATTACTGAACTAGAAGCCTGAAGTGTTATTATGGTCATAGCAACACTACAACTATAAGAAATGTAGCCATCTCCACTATGTGATTTAAAATAAAAATGTAATTATCATCATCTTCTGGTAGCTAGGCAGATAATTATGCATTGCATTTGTGCCACTTGTAATTCTACACAATTTGCTCCAAATCTGTTATTTGACAAGTGTAGGAAAGCACAACCAGTGGCTGGTATTTAAGGGAGTGTCTTGGGAACTGCCATAAGGTAAATAGATGCTAGTGAATCCATAGCCCCAAAGGCCAAACTACAGAAGCTGAGCAGTGTTAAATACAGCATACTTGCCAACCTGTGAGCCACCTGCAACTTCCTCTCACTGAAGAAAACAGCAGTGCTCAGCAAACCTCAGTGGCATATAAAGTATATTTATGTCCAACCTGTTTTCCCAGAAGGGTAAAAAATACCGATTTGAAGCAGCATGGCAATAAAGCAACGATAATAATAAGACATTATCCTCCTTAGCACTGTCCTGCAGCTCAGAGTGCATTTTTGGTTCAGCTGCCTTCTATAGGAAAAAAAGGTTGCCTCTTAGATTACAATTTACCCTGTCTTACTCTGTTTATAACATTTCTCCACCCTCCATGCCACCCAGAGTGAAAGAGAGTTCATGACACTTTTGATTTGTATTTTACAAAGACTGCATTTTAAATAAGCTGGGGAGGTTAACTCAAGATCCTTTAATCCCAGCATATATCTTTGTTAAGGAAACATAGACCAAACCATTGAAAACTCCAGCTAGAAAACAGGTTTGAGTAAATCCCTCACCCTGAAAAAGCCCTCTCAGACTGCATTCAGTGATATACATTCAGACTCTTTCTGCAAATAAACAAGTTTGGCGTCTGCCGAGGGGAGTGTGCCCCCGCCAGTGAGCGGGACTCGCAGCTCCTCTCCCTCTGGCAGCAGCCTGGCACAGTAGAAAAGGATGCCCTGTCCTCACCACTTTGCTAAGCCTTGTGGGTGCCTTGAGTGACCACCTACCTGTCTTCTGCCTCCAGCAGGCTCCCAGTGTGCTGCCTTCCACGATAGGGCATGAAATCTGGGGAGCAGCAGGAGATCTGACAGTGGAGCATCCCCTCCCCATTAGGCAGCTCTCTGACAGAGGAGCCTGCAAAGATACACAGGTATCTTAGATCAGGGTTGACTGAAATTAATTAGCCCTGTCCCTCTTCTCTATTTCTTCATAATATAATGTTTTTTCACTTCGTTAAAGGGCATCAATATTAATGCATGTAAGTAGGCGCTGCCCCAGTTGACCTAGGCTGATGTCAACCCTCAACCCTGAAAGAGCAACCCATTTTGGTCATAAATGGCCTCCCTTACCCTTTTTAATAGGTAAACATATGTCTTCTATCCATTAAATGAAAATGAGTGGGCTAATGGGCTGTCCTACCTGGCACTGTTGTATCTCTGCCCAAAGGAGAAGTTTTAGAGCCACCAAACAGTCCAATCCAGCTAAAATGCTCCCTCAGCACTTAGAAATCTCAGTATTTTCACTTAGAAATCTTAGCATTTTCTCCTGTATTTGCCTCCGGTTTAGAGCTGTCACTCCAAGGGAAGAGTGGGGTGTAACTGCACAGCAAACTGAAGTGTTTCGAGTCTCCAGCTTAGTTACTCTGCAACATTGCTTTTTGTAGAGTGAAGTACCAGAAAGGCTGAAATTGGTAGCAGACAATGTACCTCAATAAACACCCGCTTACACAAAGGACTGTGTAAACTAACATTTAGCTCTGGAAAAGAGCTTAGAAAAAAATGTTTGATTGCCAAAAAACAAAAGCAAAATGGATTGGCTGGAGGGGAGAAGAGAGACTTTTTTTTTTTGTTTTTTTTTTAAAGAAAAGGAAAACCTAAAACGTTTCAACAAAAATATCAGCTTACTCAGAAATGTTTGTTTTCCGTAGAAAGATATAAAGCAAGTTTTACTATTCTTGATTTGTGATTTTTCCCCACTCACATGGGCTTGCTCATTTTTCTCTGAACTACAGTGAAAAGACATCTTAGTTAAAGTAAATACAAGTCACAACCCAAAACTGAATCTAGTGATCCAGCACAACCAAACTAACATCTCATAAAAAGGTTTTTCAGTCTCTATTAAAATGACCATTTTTAAAGCTATGACATTTCTTTAATTTTCTTTTATGTCAACCTGAAAAATCCAACATTGGAGAAAGCAGTGAATATCTCCAGCAGTATATAAAATATGTTAAAAAGGCTGGTAGAGGAATTTATCAACATTTTGAATGTTTTTGGAAAATCAGTTAGGCTTAAGTAAACTGCAGTCTCTAAAGGCTAAAAAACTTGAATTCCTAGAAATATTTGCATGCCTATAGGTGAGCCCTTATGCTCTGCTCTGGCAATTTTCTGCAACGCAAATGACACACTGTCAAGATAAGATAGTAAGTTTTCAAGGTAGCTTTCTGTGAATTGCTAATTCAGACTTTGATTAATCAAAATGTTTTAAAAACCAAATTTATATTTTACTGGAAATTGGCTTGGTTTTTTACATTTTGTTTCTCATAAGAAGTATCATTGGCTTGCTTTTTTTGTATCAGGACACAATTTCTAATGAGTTTTGCTTTCCAGTAACTATGTGTTATCATTATTTTGTGGTTTTCCAGAACTGATGGAAAGTGTTTACTGTAAATGAAATACTACCCACTTAAAGCTGTTTTTTCTGTCTGGAAGTTGTACACCTCCTCGTGTTACACACAACCCCTAAGATTAGCAAGGGCCAGGCTTCTTGCAGAGCCAGAAAACCCAGGAAAAGTTCAGTATGATGATTCCCGACATGTTGCTCTCCTGCCAGGTGTGCAGCAGGCAAAAAGGTCATGGTAACTCTCAAGGTTGCAGATTACTTGCTGCTGTTTGCCAGTGACAATCCAGTCCAGTACCAACCACATCCCAGTTCCTCCTGTAAACTGAATCAACCGGCCTGCAATACAACATATGGAAAGGAGTTGGATATACCAATCACCAGAAATAGGATACACCAAGCACCAGAAATATGCAGTGGGACAGAGGACTTTAGTTCCAAAAACTGCAAGATACGCTATAAATGCTTTGCCTAAAACAGAGCCCTTCATCCTCTCCCTACTCGGTCCATGGAAGAACACATCCTTGGGGAAAAGCAAGGTAAAAACAAACTAACAAACAGCTCAGGAGACCTTATTTAGAGAGCTTCTCTTTCCTGTTACCAAATAACCAGTTTTATGAACAGATCACAGCTTGGACCCACATCTGATACAGCTGGAGACCCGTGGGCTGAGTCATATGGAGGAGGACAGCTCCAGGAGGAGAAGTAACAGAGGCAGGGAATGGAGTATGTCTTTCATTTTGACACTACCAGGATTTTTTTTGACAGCCATTCTTACCAAACCATGCTGAATTTCATCTGATCCAGCCCTATCAGAGGGACGGCTCTCTGAGATACTGCTATGGTTTAAAAAGACTGAAACAAAAATGAAATTATCTGCATCTCTTGCCATTGCACTTGAATTTCTTCTGCATTTGCAAATCTACATTTGCAGTCATGCCACAGCCTAGGCACCAGATGTGCTTGGTCTGTTGATCTGTTCTAGGTCACAGAGGTCCTACACTCATAGGTTGCTGAGCAGATGAGGAAATCATACCAGAAACGGGCCTTCACAATATCTGACCAGAGCCACACATTGCCTGAATCATTGGATCAAATGTACGTCCTATATCAAAGGATATAGAAACATCCCTCAAATTTCAGATAAAACTTGCGGCTCAATAAGCCTTAAACCTTCCCTTGTAGGGAAAAAAAAAGGTTCCCAAAAGTCAAATACCCAAGAATAAACCCACAGTTTTCAAAAGAGCACTCACCAGGAGGATTTGCTTTTCTTCATATTAGCGTGCCTCCACTTTCAACTGGAGATCTGTGTGTGGCCTTCCTCCAAGCTCTGCCTTTAGAGATGCAAATGGAATTTTAAATATTTGCTAGTTAATGGTCCCCACTGTCTTTTTAAAATAAAAATACACATATCCTCTGTGGAAAAATGACAAATTCATGTTTACATCAATGATTTTCCTTCCCCGTCCCCTTCCAATCCTTCAAGGAATATTGTCTAAATACTCTCCAAGGATTTTCCCTGCTCCTGGCATGCATATGAATCTCCTATTAGTGTCAATGAGAGTTATGTCTGCATACCAGAAGGAGAATAGATACCTAAATAATTCATTAGACCCTACTTAAGTATGTTTTCCTTGATGAACAGTTACTATTAACACTGTGGAAAGGTCCGTTTCTAAATAGTTTTAGAAACTAACCTTTTCAGTTATTAAGACTCTGCTTACAGTGCAAGTGATTTAAACCAGAGAAATGTGGGCAGCACTGATGCCCGAAGATTTTCTACAGCAGCATCAGTTACTGATGCTGACACAGGAAAATACAGGGAAAAGGCAATCAATAGGGCTACATTTTGACTTGACTTAATTCATTAATATTTAAAAACAAGTAAGACTGGTTTGCCCCAGGGATCAGTAATAGGATACAAGCCTTTCACCTCTAGGTCAGCAGTTCAAAGCCAGCTTTGGTCAGGACTGACTGAAAGTCATTACCATCTATCCGAACACTCTTCAAGAGTATATGTAAAATAAGTTGGTGGTCTCTGTTTATTTCCTAATGGCTAAGGCCCTGATTCAGCAAAGCTCTTAAGCATGCACTTAATGAGAAGCAGATGTTGAAATCCTTTTGAATTTGAACATCTGATTACAGTTAAGCACGTTCTTAACAGCCTCACCAGCATGGGCAGGCTGGAGCACACACTTAGGAAGCTTTGCTAAATAAGGGCCTCAGAGTGCTGGTTTGTCAGTTGTTTGTGCACACACAGACAGAGGGAAACAAGGAAGCGAGCCCATTTCCCCTTCCCCAAAATAACATCGCCCACATGCTGGCACTGCATGCTGATGATGGCACAGGCATAAGAATGAGGCTATCAGCTGCATAAGAGCTCCCTTTTTCATTCACCCCCGTTCAATGAGATAAGGTGGGGAAAAATGTTTGAACTGCCATTATAAAGTAGAATATAAGGCCGCAGAACTGCGCTCACCAACCCAGCAGCCTTCACAAGCGTGGTATGTGATCGAAGGAGTGGAATACAAACATGGCATTTGCACAGCCTTCCTGGTGCTTATTCATGCGTGTACTGTGCTCAAAACATGTGCAAATATGAATCTAGTCTGGAAAAATGGAAACCTCTCAGCCTAACCACACTCAGTATTTATGTATAGGTGAAGCTCATTTCTTATAAGGTAAGACATTTCAAGGCAGGGTGGTAGGCAGAGGAAGTTATTTGGGAATTTAATATTCTGACCTCTTATTTGTATTTGAAAATCATCAGGACTGGCATAAAGGAAGAAGTTTTTAAACACTGCTGTTGAAGCCGTCATCTCTCCTGCTAGATTAAATACCTTCTAAGGTTACCAGTGGATCAGATTTTGTTTTGCTTCTTTTCAACAGAATTGTATTCTGGGACTTTTCCATGGTGCTGCTGCTCATTGTCTTGCATGATCAAGGTCAACTTCTGTGAAATAAAAGCTAGTGTTTCAAACCACAGCAGGCTGAGAAAACCACCATTTTAATACCACAACCGTGATGTTAGTAAGGCATGAAGAATTTCATCAGTTACAAGTGCTACTCCCTGTCCCTGAAGGCCTCTGCAATGGTTTTAGTTGTACAGCCCGGTAAGTTACCTCACAAAGAAGTGATGGTCCCTGTTTTGCCATGCTTCGGTTGAAAGCAGAGGAGTAATTTATATCATGGAACCGAGATCAACATGTAGTGTCGCATTTGGTAAATCTTCTGGCAGGTTTTTGCTTAAATAACAAAGAGATAGCCAGCAATCAAACTGGTTGGTAATGTTATGATCACACCCAATTTCCTGCAGCTTAAGCAACAGTTTTCCAAGTGTCTAATCTCAGAAGATTTCTATCTCCCATAATTTTTGGGTAAGGTTTTGATAAACATCCTTTAACAAAGTGAATGAACCTACTGATCTCTATTAAATTTAGCCACTGCTAGTGGAAAAATCAACCTAAAAAGTCATTATGAATCAAATGTTTGGCATGATTAAGAACTCCTCAGCCTGCAGGAATTCTCAGAAAACACTTCCTAGAGTGTGAGTGTTTGCTCTCTTTCTGGAAAAACATCAAAAAAGCTATTCCAGGAACTCCTTCCTCACTTGGTAACAGGATGCTCCTTACTGATCCCAGTACTGGGACCAGTTAGTGCTTTGTCAAGGCTTTCCAAGACAATCCCTGAGCTCATGTTTCAAACACATTAATCTCTTTTTTTCTTTAATCATAAGGTACCTACAGTTTCGATTATGATGACTATATTATGATGGTAATTTCAAACTCTGAACGATTTCTAAACAATTTACATTATCTGTTTCTTTGACTCTCAAATTCATAAGCTTTTGTTTAAGCAGCTTGTGATTAACCACTGACCTCCATAAAAAAACTAGCATAGCATTTAAATAGAATGCCAATAGGTTCAGCATTCTGGCTGAACTGGCAAACAAATTGGTAATTCAGCCAAGTGATGCAACAGCTTTCCTTATGTTTTGCGCAGATCTGTGGAGTTTACTACGAGAGCTCCATAACTTTGCGAAAGGAGTTCATTGTTATCTGGGACACTATCTCTGAGGCCAGAGTTCTACTTCTGCTCCTTTATACTAGGAACTATTTTTTTTATTAGTCATAGTAGCCACAGGAAATTGCAAGTACCACCAAAACACACTGATGATAAATAACAGTTTGGACCTGCCTTTCCTTTAGCTCCCCCTTTTATGGAAGAGCTTTATCTAGTATGACAGTAACCACTAGGAGAATCAGCTTCATTCCAGTCATCTCGCGTACATTTGACTTTGCTGAAAACAAAGAGGCAGTCCTGGCTCATTACTTAAAATGCCGTGACTTTAATTCAAAATAGAAAAGAAAGCCTAACAATAGGTGCTCAATAAAGGAAACACCTGCTTTTCATTTTCCTGTAGTGTTTAAAAGAAGCAAATTAAATAACCTAATTGAGGACAAAAGTTTAAATTCAGGTTAGAAATCGGAGCCATGTTATACTACCTCAGACTGACAAGCACGGTAAATGCATGTTTGAGTCAATTTAACTTTTAGTGGGTCTTAATTAAGTTTAAGAACTTGAATGGAAAGTATTCTCTTACCTGTTACAGTCCCACGACAGAAATTCTAGTGTCTCACTGTAAGTGTATCGTACCAAGAGTTTTTTATTACTTGTATGACACAACTACCCCATAAACTATATATGAGACTTGCTAGATAAGGTCTTCTGCTTGGAGGTCTCTATGGCACAGTGTCGCACTGCAAAAGACATTCAAGCAGACTGGGAAAGGTGTAGGCATGGTTTTGGCACACTCTTTGGCCTAACCAGCCATGCTGAGAAATAGTGTGCATTAACACAGATAAGCAGCTTCTGGCCTGAAAGCTGGCTCCCTGGGAACAAGTTCAGTTTATCTACATGGCTCTACGTTGCACTATGTATAAACAGCCTTCAATAAGATTCAGGTAAAATCCCTGCCCTGAGGAACTTCAGTGTTCTTAAACATGATTGCCAAAATACCTCTGAGATCTGAGCTTCTAAAATGTGAGTAAGACCGATAAAGCCCTAGATGAAAATTCTTTCCAGCACACACAGAAGCTAGTGGGCTGAAGAAAGGAGGATACTCAGTTTACTGATTTCCAAGCCAGTATGTGGCCCACTGGAACATCTGAACTCCATTGGTATTTCCTCTGAATTACATCCAGTCCCTGCCCCAAAAGCTGTCACTTGGCTGAAGGCAGAGAGGTGTTTCTATGTCGGAACCTCTTTAGCCTGCGGAACAGCACTGGGGCTGCTCTGCAGTGCCACAGTGCTTCTGAAACTGCAGCAGTGATGGCACAGCCATCAAGGAATTAATGTGGCAATTAGACCACTTGTTCCCCCACCAGTTTGCCCCCACAGACAACGAGAGGTCCTGCAGTCCCCAAGGCACTGGGCGTTGCAGTGAGGCAGGGGCAGATGAAGTGTCTGAAGTCCTGCAGAGATGGATGCTGATGCCATTTCCTTGGCAAGGGAGGAAGAAGTGGCAGACCGAAGTGTTATTCCATGGATTTGTGCAAACCCCACAGAAGCCTCTTGCAAAATACAGCTTGCTAAAAAAGGCTCAGGGACTAAATGCTCCACAGTGTGAAAGTTACACATTTATGAGCTAATCCTTTACTGTTTGGTGATGTGGTTTCATGTTTTCCATGGTTTCCTTTCTGCTAAGTGGTGATGGGGGAGAAAAGCTACTTCAGAGAGCTGTGTTTTTCATGTTTATGAGGGGACACCCCAAACTGGCAAATTTCCAGCTAAAAAAAATAAAATTACTTAAGTAGTCCTCCCCCTTCCTCATAGAATTTGGATCATTTTCAAACTTTTAATGAAATGTAGAAAAGATTTAATTGTAAGCAGTTTTGCCTTTCATTAGGAATATCTTGCATGACATTAGTTGGGAATAACCCAGGTACTGTGTGTTTTTCTTGGAAACCCAAAGTTCATTTAGCACAAACCTCTGAAGGCAACACCTGTGCACACTCCCACCTCACTCCTTTCCTTTGACTTCCTCCAGAAGCCTCCAGACTTCGAATTCTTATGTTGGATGTTTGCAGCAGGGTTTCTGGGACCTGCTTAGGGATAGGCTTCCCTTGTGAGGAAGTCTTTTTGGAGGGTTGGCTGGCATGCAGGGACTCCAGCCAAGGTGTTAGAGACATATAAAGCCGATGCTGCAAGGTCAGAATTATAATAAGAACCTATTTTGTTAAGTAGGAGAGCATTTCTGAGAAAGATATTTTCCATGGAAGTTTTCAACTTGAATGCTTACGCTCCTTAACTAACAATATTTCACAAACAGGCACTTGTAACTTAAACTGACAGCTAGGGCTTGGAAAGAAATTACTCTTTCATCTGTTTCTGCCAGTCTTCCAAAGTCAAATCTGCAAACAGAGCACAGGGAAAACACATATTTCTAAAGGTTTTATTTCAAAACTCTTGCCTACCTATTCCCTGTTGGCTTACCTTTACTAAAAATACCGACTGGATGCACAATGACCATCAGTACCAAGAGTCAGACAGTTATCATATATGCCCCTAGACCTGATTTTTTTTCTGTTATTTGAGTATAACAGCAAAGAGTTGTAACTCCAATAAATAAAAGGAATAAGACACTAAAAGAAAAAAAAAAAAAAAACACCAAAAAACCAAAACAAAAACCCAACAAACCTCCAATGGAAACACAGCATTAGACTTCATCCTCTAGGTTCTCAGAAATCAACAACTTCCTTGGATACACTAGCAAATTCAAAGAATCATGCCAGCCTCACTTTGTGTTCAACATTATCAGAAATCTCTACACAGACCAGCTCTAGGGCTGGAATCAGCTCAAGGGATATTAAGAAAGTATGATTACACAAGATTTCCAATTTGACTTTGAAGATTCAATAGGGACTTGATCCAAAGCCTCCTGAAGTAAATGTAAAAAAATAGTCTTATATCTTAGTTTAGACATACTCAGTTTGGATACAGTTCAGAGAAGTACTCGCTCTTGGCAGCTGATGTAAACTAAACATATTAACCTATCATTCGAAAAAAAACGTGCCAGAATAGATCTATATAAGGATAAATCTATGAAGTACTGTTTTATGGTCTGTCTAGCCATTCCAGGATTCCAACGCTTTAACAGAGAGGTAAAACAAACTTTTGGTTGATTTGTTCATGTGGAGATTTTACACTGGCAATTAAAATCTGAATAAAGATCTGATTCCAGGCTTTTTTTCAACTATTGCCACAGATAAAGGCAAGTCTGCAAATAAGGAAAATGACTTTTGTGAAATTGGTGAGGTTACACATAGTGCTGTTCTCAACATTATTCTTTTTTTTTTTTTCTTTTTAAGTTGCTATTCCATGACACTCTTGTTTGTAAAGGACCAAAGAATTTATCATATTAATGAGAGAAAACTCTGTGAAATTATTCGTAGCTTACTTGAATATTTGCATTTTAATGGCAAAGTGTAACAGAAAAATGACTCTTAAAGCATAGCACAGTATTCATTGCTAATTAGTTTACCATTATGACTGGAATGCCTTCTAGCATTCTAAGTCAGTTTTAATCCATATAAACAGCCAAGGAATGCTCTATCTCAAAACATGTAATTATGGGGGATTATATTACAAAAGTAAAAAAGTAACACCAGTTTTCTTGTGATTTCATACAAACAGAAAGAAAAAAAAAGGCTCATTATCACTACAGCAAAGTCACTGTTCAGGGGCTCCCATTTTTTTTTAGATTCAGAGACACAGGCTACAAGTCACACAAAATTTTTCATCTACATTCTCCTTTGTTCATGTCACTTCTAAAATGGAGAATTTAGCAAAGCTGGTATTTATTCCTGAAATTTCCGTGAGAATTCCTGTACATCACTAACATACACGCTACTCATTTTAAATAAGGTTACAGTTAAAAAGAAAACCCAAACAAACCAACAACACCGAACGTTGTTTTTGCCAAGAATAAAGTGGTTGTTATGTGCATTGTTTGCTGACTAAGTGACAGCAGTTTTAAGTTCTAATCATGCTTACAAGTGCCACGGTTTTTCTAGACAGTGCTCAATTTAAATTGAAGGCATTAGCTCATGGGCGTTCACCTTCCTTTTGAAGGGAAACAACCGCCTGAAGCATTTGTCCTAAGGGACCTCAGCCATAGATGTATAAACAAGCAGGAGAACTAACTTCATTTTCCTTTCTCAGGATAATTTACCAGCTTCAGGCAGAGAGATCCCCTCAAATATCTAAAAAGTGGGGGTTCTGGGCAACTTTCTACCTTCTGTTGGGCCATTTTCAGCAAGGGCAGGTGGCCACAGTGAGGACTCTGAAGGAGGAGAGTGAGACAGGGCAGGGAGACTGGCCACTGAGGGAAAACAAAAAGGAGGTCTTCCCAGCCCTTTTGTCTTACAGCCATTCAACCTGTTCCTTTGTAGCATTAAAAATCTTAAAACCATTTCCCTTCAATTCAAGCCCTGGATTTGCCTAAGCAGAGGGCGAATCCACAAGTTAATGACCCTGCTGACAGACAATCCCAGCAGCTCCTTCCCTGCCCAGGCACATAGCCCACACCAGCCCCAGCAGGCTCTGCTGTCTTTTCATGACTGGTGGCTGCTCCCGTGGGCCCACAGCAGCATACTCTCGCTTCCCACTTTCATTCCTGGCTGCCTTTGGACCTTTGAAAAATTAAGTGATAAACTTAATTGCCCTTCTCCTCAGCCAACCCTCAGGCTTCTCATTGACTCTACCAGCAAAAGCCTCAATTTTGAGCATCCGCCACTGGATCAAGGTTTTTCAAGAGGCTCCTCTTTCTTTTCAAGCCTTTTAGAAGGGATGCATTTGATGAGAAACATCAGTATTTTGCAATAAATGAATACAGTCACCTTTTCCTATGACCCGACCAGTGAACAAGCACAGCTCTTCTACATTTTAGGCCCTGTTCTCTGCTTTTCAGTTCAACCAAAGTCATGGAAAAACTTCTGGACTGATGGTTTGAAATACAGATTTCTGGTGGAGAAGTTCTTAAATCCAAGCCTTTTGAGCTTTGGCAATGCGCTGTCATTTTCACTTAATTCTCCTGACTACCTGCCAATAAAGCCAAAAGTCTGTTCAGCAAAAGTGAATTAGAGTGCACCTTTCTCATTAAAAAAATAAAAAATAAAAAATAATATATATATATATATATATACCTGCTGTTCTAAAGATGACATGGTATTTCTGATGGAAACAAGATATTAAATATCTGAGTCTTGTTTGTTGCCATAAAAACTTGGGAAAATAACAATAAGCTGACTCATTTGGAAGCAACAGTTTGTTTCTGAAGCACATGCTTTATAAAATATAAGATCCTGCCCTCTCTGCTCTGCCTCTCACAGAAGTTTTGCCTTTGAATCTTTAATCCCAGTGTTAAACATGATGAATTTGATTCAAAGTTTAAGTAAGTTCCCTTATCCTGTGAGTCATTCAGCTTCTCACTTGAAAGTAGCTTTACTGATTTCAATTTTTTCTGTTTCATAAACAGGCTCATAATTTTTCTGTTGAAAATCATCACTTTACAAATGGATCATGCAAGGACTACATGCCAGCTGACTCATATCCCAAGACAAAAATTACAATAGTTTAGGTGATTTTTATTATATTTTTTTATTCCATTAATTTAAACCAGAGGAAAATCCTTGCAGTCTAAATCAGTTGAGATACAGTGCAAGTCTGAATTTAGTTGGAAACTATTTTTTTAAGCATTTGAACAGATTAAATTTCTCAATATCAACAAACCTTTAACATCACTTAAGTCCTGGAAACAGAGTTTATTTGTCTTTATGGACAAATAAAGCCTTCTTCCAAGCACTGGATCTCATTCTTCGTCAAGTCAGTGTCTTACGCTGTATTGAGTGGATAACAAGGCATGCATTTAATACATAAAAATCAGAGTCATGAGACACAAAGTTAATTATAATGTAGCAGGGTTTAAGGGTCAGGATTAGCAGGCTCGGATTACTTGTCAGTAGGAGTGAAAAGACCAGGGAAGAAGAGGTCCATCACAGTAAGGTAATAAAAGAGGGCATTAAAAAGACATCTGTGGAGACTATGCTTCCTCTACTTTTTTCTTTTTAAACAAGGAAGAGTCTGATTTTGAAAACTGGTCCCAAGTATATAAAAATCAGAGAAAGATGATTTTTGAACTTTAAACTTTGTGTTCCTTAACTTAAAAGCTTTAACTTTATATATTTTTATTTTTCTGGCATTGGGGAAGCACACTTCCCCTCTCATGTGTTTCATTCCAGCCTTATGCTATGACAGGAAAATGTTTATGCAAAGAACATAGTGCCTCAATTGTCCCTATATACTACCAAAAAAAAAAAAAAAAAAAAAAAAAAAAAAAAAAACAACCAAAACCAAAAACCCAACAAAAAGCCCCCAAACCAAACCATAAACAAACCTGGAACAAGCTGAGCAGCACTTGGGACTAGATATGAACTAAATAAATACATGTTACAAAAAGAAGCAGGCTGTACCAACTACAATCTGAAGTGACATATCAATTTCAGATATATTCTATTTCCATGCCGCCTTAGTGGTATTTATCATATGAATTACCAAAAATTAGATTTTGTCATCAAAGAAAAAAATTCTCAAGAAAAGTATTTGTCTTGGCTTATCCAGAAGCCGTCAGCTGTTTGTATTCAGGGAGTAGAACTATTTAACATGGGCCTGGTCCTTCAGACTCTCCTCAGTTTTATATTCACTCCCTACTCTAAAAAACTTTCCCGTTGACTTCAGTGGATATTTTTGCTGAATTTTAAGTTTAACTGAGAGCTAGTGCTGAAAACTTTTGCACTTGATTACTGTTAGTAATAAACATCCTTGAAGCCAATGACACTATTTACTTGAGTTGTCTTAACTTTGTACCCTCAAAGTTATTAACCATGAGGTCAAGAGCCTTTGATAATTCAAAGAGGGAAAATATATTCTTCAGAAACCTTCAAAGATAACTAAATAAACCTTAAATATATATATGTATATACATATTTTTCATCCCCTCCCTTCCCATTCCCCAGTAAATAAATAAATAAATGAAATATAACTAGCTATGCACTGGCAACTTAAATTAGCTGTTGGAGTATCCTGGAGACATACAGGACCAATGACAGCCTTAAGAAATAAGCCCTCCTTGTGTACCTGAGATGTGCAGGATTTCTGTGATTCGTTGTAGTTTTGTCAAATCATTTTCTAAAATGCACATATGCTGCTATTCCTATTCCTAGCCTTTGTGGTTAGATTGCGACTAGCCAAGTTCCCAAAATAAAATATGAAGTTTCTACAACAGACAGAAGTGTCCAGTAACATAGTGTGGTATAGTTAGAGATTAAGCTAGTCAGTAAATAAAATAATACATTGCTTATTAGTTACAGGACGGGTGAAACCAGGCCCAGGAGGTGGGTAGTATCAGCACACTGCTGCCAGACATCGCTAAGCTAGCACACAGCACTAAGTAGAACAACAGCGACTGAAATCAAAGGTTCACAAACTGGCAGGATACATTCTTTTGTTACAGAGTCACTGGTTTTCGAAGGGTAAAATCCAAGCCGCGTTGAAGTCACCAGGAAAACTCCGTGAGCCAAGATTTCACCTTAATGGAAAGTAATTAACCTCGCTACTCCTGCCAAGAATTTGGGTCTATGGGCACCAACCCATTAAGCCATGAAACTTGCCTACGCTACAAAAGCAGCCGTTGCAAAAATGTGCCAAGCATGGCAGGGAGAAAGGTTGCCCTGGTGATGTTTGGACACTGTGGTGTTTGCATGTTTATATAGGAGAGCGTCTCCTTTTCCAAGCTAGTATCAATGATAATCAGCACTGATGTGAAAAGAAGAGAAACTTCTGCCATACAAGATGGCATTTCAAACGGTTTGGGCAGTAGGCAAAACTCCCAGCTTCCAGGCTGCTTCCAACAGCTCTGTCTGCAGTACAGAAAGCGGTCCAAATCTGTGCCCTTAGATCTCAGTGTGAGTCCCAGAGTCACAACTGATCCATTTAAAATTCTTGAGTTTGAAGTACAGTCTAAATTTGGATTACTTTAGGGAAATCTCCAGTTTAGAGTTGCCCACATTTTAGACGCTTGATTTTTCCCCTTTCCCTTATATGCATGTTCTTGCCTAACTCCATTCCTCCTGCTCTCTTTGATGGTTACAACAGCCATTAGCTGAAGTAGGAGAAAGGGGCACACCTTACCGTTAGCTGGCTGAAAAAAATAGTAAAAGCTAACTTACCATGTTGAACATCACGTTTATTTCAAGATCATGTTTCTCTTTGTTAGGACAGCAAAGTAACCTTTGAACTTTCATATACATAAACCAGAGGTCTACTGGAACTGCGCCCACAGCACCCTCTGAGAGATATCACTGAACACCCCTATACACCATTGCTTACTGTGAAGACTTCTTTATACAGAGCCACGCTAGAATAACTGAAATTTATTCTGGGAGGAGGAGGAAGAGCTCTTGACTCACATTAGCCTGAGAAAGACCAAAACCATGCTGACTGAAAATGGTAAAGGTTCTCAAGCATGAAACGAAGCATCGTCTCCTCTGCCACTGAACATCATCTTCCAAAGGAGTGCTATGAAGCCTCTTTTTGGGTGGATGGGTAGCAGTGGCATTTTGAAAAGACGGTATTTTACTTCTAACTTTACAGAAAGCATTGTCACTTTCATCAGGCAAGCATCTGGCCACTGTGATCCAAGTAAATGTTGATTACCAAAACTGACTTTCTAGAGCTGAATGTGAACATGATACATTTTCAGCTGCCAGAAAATACCCTTGTTCTCTCTCTGCAGCAGAGACCATGTCTCTACTAGGCCCATGTGCCACTGGCATTCACCCAGCTTCCTCACGTCAGTGCAACTATGCAGTGTTGCATTTCAGTGCAGCCATCAGGCTGCTGTTTGTCTTAGAAACACACTTAGCTCAAGGGCACTATGAAATTTGAACTCTTGTGGTACACACTGGATGGCAAAACCCAGGAAAAAGTACATAGAAACACTAGAGAAAGCATTTCTGACTCGCTGAAATCACTCTTCAAAAGAGTTCAGATAGAACTGGCTTCTGGCCACTCAGAGAAGACTACAAAGCTGCTTTTTTCTTTTTTTCTTTTCTCTATTTTTGTTCTTTTTAAATGCTTTATGGCCAGAAAAGCAAACATCAACCAAAGTTAACCTTAAAAAAAAAAGATTACCAACTGTAAAAGAAAATCACAACTGAAATACTAGAAAACCATCCCAAATACCAAGAACTCTCTGCCCAACAGAGTTTTAACCCTTAGGACACTCATGTATGAAAAGCCAGAAGGAATGCACCAGGGATCTTGTCAGTATTACTGATGTAGACAGGACATAAATATGTATAAACATAGAGGGCAGATAGCCATTACAGTGGGGACTTGGGTATGGTTCTGGTTTTGTTATCACAGCTACTGTTGTGAAAGCAGAGATTTCTTTGGGTCCAGTAAAAGGACAACACAGAATATTCTCTGAAGTCATTAATATCCGAGGGCAGCACCAGACTTTTGTCATCAGCATTTTCAAAGTTTCCCTTAGTTCAGAAAAATACCCCACAAACTGTTTTCTCTGAAGAGGATTTGTGAAAGTGCTTTTACTCTTGTTCAAAAGGGTTTTTTTGATGTCAGGATTCAGCGATCAGAAGTGATAAACTTTCATAGCAGACTTTTTCTGATTCAGCAGCAACAGATTATACAGTACACAGACAAATGCACATTACTGAAACTGGCCTGATATTAGATACCCAGAGCGTATGTTTGCAGACTTGTTGGCTCTGATTGTAAATAGGCTTGTCTTCCAGTTTAACTACAGTTCATTTCCAGGGAGCAATTTCTCCTGTTTTAAAACCAGTCTGTACATGTTGTACCTAAAAGTAAATTAAGAACATTTAAAGAAAGGAAGTAGCATGTGTATATTTCCAGTGAAAACCGCCATTTCAGCAGAAAGCAGAGCCTGACAGTAAATACTTGACCATAAGCAGCCTAGCAGCAGGGAGCAGAGATGTTACATGGAATGGTGGTGCATCTAAAAAAAAAAACAAACAACCACCTGATCGATAAAAGCTAAACTGAGAATCTTATTTTCATTTGTGATTACAGCTGGTGTCAGAGATTATAAAACCTTCTTGGATTGAAAAATCTTAAATTAAAAAAAAATCCAAGCTAGCAGTAGATCGCTCACATTTTCATATGTCTTTGAGACAACCAATATCATTCTAAATGATCTATTTAAATGCCTTCTATATGAGTCTGCACTAACGGATAATACCATCCTACTAATATTTGTTGGGTCTCTTGTGTAAGGCTTACAATACCCCAATTCCACCTGTTTTATAACTTACTGACACTTCTTTTATCCATAACAAGGGTGCAACGCCTACCTGAGACCTGATCTGCTCGCTTCTTTCTTTGATGTTCCTCACTCTGAGCCAGGGGTCACAGTGCTGGCAGACATGCCATGGAGTATGAATGATTTAAAGCAACAGGTGAAAGTCTTTAAATGAGTGTATTTACTACCACCTTTCAAGGACTCTGTATCAGCTATGCTTGATCGTATTCCACAAGCGTTCTCAAATGCACTTTGCATTGTGTTGCTGTTAGTAGCACGGTCATATTTCATGTAAGTTAGCAATTCTGTGAATTTCACATGCTCATCTTGTAAAGCTGGTCTAGTGTGGATGGTCAATCTCCAGGCTTTCATCACTCAATAAGGGACAGATGCACTTCAGTGTTAAGCAAACTAATAATATTTCCTACATTTCCCATGAAAATACTTCTGCCTGCATCTCATCTACTTACACTTTCTTTAACATTCACCTTTGCTGCCTCCTCTCATCACAAGAGTCTGAAATGGCTTCTGTGCCTTTTAAATGACTTTGCACTTTCAAAGTGATTTTACCTTCCTTCCTTCAAATCTTTTTCTTAAAGATCACTTCTAGAGCTATTTTATTCTGCAGAGGTTTGAAAGCTCAGGACTGCCTTAGACGTGATATGGTCTTTAGCTAGAATTCCAGCGTCAGTCTCCAATCAGACACTCCTCGTCTGCACAACTGCAAATTAGAAGAATCCCTACTCTTATCTTCAACTTCTTCCTAAGATGCTACAATTGCATAACAGCTGTAATGACTGCAAACCTAATTGTACAAAAGAAAAAATTAATTCAAAAACCACGCCAAACAAATCACATGCAAAAACTGCAGAGTCTCCTAATTAAGTAAAAAATATGGACAAGTGTAAAGCAGAAAAAAATGTCTTCAAGATCATCTGTAAATATCTGTAAATATTGCCCTATTCACTAAAATAACAAATATGCACGTAACTGTGAGGATATGCACCTCCGATCTCAGTGTTTCAGTTCTAAAAATTTATATATTAATCTAGGAAAACAATATTTTTCCTTTTCCTTCTTGCTTCCCCTTAATTTATCTCAGAGCAAAATGAATGTACTTATCATGCAAAGTAAAGACTAAACAGAAATAATACTTTTTGGCATAAATTATTCCCAGATTAGTCAATCAGGATTACCTTGCTAGGCGAAATGATATTTACTGAACATAGAACAGTGAGATCAGCTCCGGCGTTGATAATAAAAAGCAATGTTGATAAATGGTTAGAGACCAGGACTTAGGAGACCTCAGTTGTAATCCAGGCTACACCACTCTTTAATCACAATGTTGACCAGAATACTTCACAACTCAGTGCCTCTCTTCCCACTACATCGTGCTTTCTACTATGTAGCATTTCAAATACTGTAAATATTTCTTTAATAGATTCAGTAGCCTCAAAAAATGATGGATGATGGAATCACTCAAATATATCCTTGAGTTCATAGCAACATCCTATAGCACATCAAGAATTTAACATTTTCAGATTTGCAATTATATATAAATTACACTGAAAAATAAATATTTTTAATAAAAATAAATTATTAAAGGCTGCAGAAATGAAACGTGCAGTCTTTGCTTCAGATACCCTTTGCATATTGATAATGATCAACACTTATAAATCCTCAGGGCCAGTGAAACGCTGGAAGGGAGAGAGAATGTTTTCAACAATAGCTGATGTCTGCATCAGCAACGAAAACAGTCTCTGAGCGCTGGCATCAAGGAGCATTTGATGTGAATAAAGTGACATCTTGTTTCATCAAAGGTTAATGAGTACAGCAGCTCTGTCAGCAATACATTAAGATAGCAGTGTCACTGTTTGTCGTACTTGGTGAATTCAAGGCAGACTGCAAGCATCTCCATTTGCAGATTTGTTGGGGTTTCTTTTTACTCTTGGTTCTTTAAGTTCAATGTGACGAGGTAGTATTTGCCCATAAGCAACTCTTTATGCTGTTTTTCTGCAAAGCAAAAATTCTTCTGTAAGCCTGGTACTTGTGCTGACTGGAAAACTCAAGGCTTTTCTCACTACATTCAGTTTGTTTAACTAGAAAGCAAAGTAGAAAATGTAATAAATCATTAACTTTCTTTTTTGCTTTTCAGTTTTCTCATAAAAACATTTTGATGGATTTTCTTTGGTAGAAAATGCAATATTGCTCAGCTAAAGTTTTTCTATTGAAGTATTTTTGTGTGTTAGACTTTCAGTTTAGGTATTTACTCATAATTGTCCATTAAAACAAGTGAAAAAGTTTATAGCAGTGTCAACAGGGAGCCAAAGCAGCAGCAGGAGTGAAATGCTGTATAGCCAATGTCCAGCAATCTGCTCAAATTCTGCTGTTAGATCTAGTGCTGCTGAGCAGTGCCCAAAGATATTACAAACAGCTTCTGAGCTGGTAGAGTTTCCTCCCAGTATCTTAGGAAATTATTATGTGGCTGAACTAACACCTGATTCCAGGAGAGAATAAATAAGTACTGGGTGTATGGGGAAGGCTCTGGGATCTAGACCTTAGATGCAACAGCACTTGCCATGTTCTATCATCCAAATTCTGAACAAAGAGCAGCTCATTTTCCTGCTGGATAATACCTTATCTCTCTCTAATCATGGGCAGGATACGGATGACACTTCATCATCTCATGTGATTCCAGGATCCACAAAAAAAGTTAAGGATGGGAAACGTCTTTCTGCCTGGGAACTGCCCGGGTGAGGTAAAAGTGTTTGTAGCCTTTAGCAAGTCAGTAGTGTTATGTGTCATTTACAAGCATTTTATGAGTTATGCTCATATTGTTGCTGAAAGTGCTTCTGAGTTCTGCTGCTATTTAGCAAGTTGTGGCTATTTTCAATGGCTTTGATTCTCCCTCCTCCAAGGACTAAATGACTTCTTTGGGACAGTTTATTTCTATGAGCTTGTTTGCTCCACACAAGCCATACTTTCAGCTCTGTCAGTCTTTAGCTAGATAAATGTGAACTTTAACAGCTTATTGCACAAAGGTCTTACTTACATCATTATATATCTGTGCTTCACAAGGCAACTGGACTTCATGGAAGAATCACAGGAAAGGTGGTTCAAATGGAGCTCAGGAGGTCATGTATTCTTACTCCACTCTTGATAGGTATTTGCCTAATCCTGTTTTTAAAACGATGCAATGACAGAGGCTCCACCTAGACCCTGCACAATCCATTCAACCTTTGCGTTAGCAAGGCCCCCTCTCCCCTATAAAATACCTAACCTTACCTCTTTCTTGGAGCAAAGACTTGGCTTCGTCACTGTGAACATGGAACACAGACTATTCTTCCTTTCTGCAGCCCCTTATGAGGCTAAGCATATGTTCTTTTGTCTTCTATGGATAGCTCAACACCATATGGAACTGAGGATGAAGATAGCTTCTGGAGATACTGTTTTGGCAAATCTATTCTCTGCTTTCAAAGCAAATAAAATGAAGGTAAGCATGATTTTTGCCCTGGCTTCCTAAACACAGGCAACCTACACAGTCATGCTACACACATCTTTGCCCACCCATCCCACCCCCATAGCAACTTCTGATCCCGTAGGTCAATGTCAGCCTGATTTGATAGGAATGAAGAGTTCAAAGAATGAGTTTCTGCAAAATTGGGGGAAGGCAGAAAAAACCCAAAAACCCAAAACAAAAGCAAGGAAATCAACCAAGAACAGAGACTATCTGAATCAGAATAAGCATGTAACATATCAGACATTCAGAATCCTTTTAGGAGAGTGACTTACAAAGCATCTGTTTCGCAGGACAAGTTTCACTTGAAGAGCTGGACTTGCCTAGAGCACATACTGGGCTTCCTCATTCCAGAATTCCTGGATTCATTTGTACTGATGTGGAAAATAAGTTCTCCATGATATGAAATTCTCAGTGAATAGGGTTATTATTTGTTTCTGTGAGGCTCCTTTCATCAGAAGATCTGAAAGCAATGTGACAAAGGCAGCCTTGAGCGTTATCTCTGTTTTACGAATTGAAAAACAGAGAGGGGATGCACCTTGCCTGAGGTCCACAGATCAATTGCAAACCCAGGTGTCCCTCAAGCAGTTGTCCATGTTGCTACAGGCACACATCAAATAGAATCAGGTAATTTTTATTTTACTATCCTATTTTTTCCACTATAAGCTTGACACTCACTTGGAATAGTGGTCTAAGCTACTTTTATTTTTATCCAACACACATGAACCAACAGAAAAGAGTATGGTTTTGCAGAAAGTAACACATCCTCAGATTTTTAAATGTCTTCAAGTGAGCATTCAAATGTTGAGGCATTCCAACACACAAATTACTTTTGAAAATTAAGTTATCCGTGTCTTTAAGTTAGCAAAGAAAGTTGCAAAATGACCTCCAGCCACAGCAGTTCTTGTGCAGTTTGAAGGTAGAAACTCATGCTGAAATATGGGTTGGGTTTACTACAACTGTCCAGAGAAGTATTATTTGCTCACACATAAAACTCATGTAACTTCTATGCATTCAGAATCTCAGCTGCACACTGTTAAATACAATCTAGAAGATTACATAGCCTTAAATCTTGTGTTCAGCTATCCTAAATAAGTCTGTTCTATAATCAATTCCTACCCATAAGCAGTTTCTAAAAACCAACCTGCCTGAAAGATTCTTAGGCTGAAAATCAAATTTCTTGGAGGATCCAGAGTCATTTTATCAAAATCAGTTTTATTATTCCAGACAAATCCACTCAGTATCAATGACGAAGCGTAAAACCACAAAACAGTGTTCCCTCTGCTAAATATTAGCAACAAACAATGCTTCATTTGAAATAAGAGTTCCAAAAGCAATTTTATTCCAATAACTACAAAAATGAGGTGCTAAGAGGACCAATTTCCAAATATGTCTCTAAGATGTCACGAAAAACAACAAAAAAAAATTAAAGTTCTTACCACACAACTGCATTTAAAATTAAGTTATCCAACATTCTCCCTCACCACCACAAGTGATCTTTCTCATCTCTCCACTTCAACAATGCAGATTCAAAGAACCTTAAAATGGTAGGAGACAGCCATTGAAGAGCTGAAAAGAGCAAGTTGTACTTGAGCTTTAAATCTAGTAACAGCTACTTGATCCTGGCCATAGCAAAATCTTGATATGCCTATGCCTTCAGCAGTTCAGGTATAAAATTGCAATCATTAGGATTACTCCTCTGAGCCCCAGTGAAGCGAGTGGGCCTTCTCATTGAGTCAGGCATTAATCTCTGTGACTGGCAGGCTTAGATGTCCAAGTAGTATCCTGACTATGAGGCTTAAACATTTACCTACTTCTGGCTGGATGTTTATTTTTTAAACTTTTTTTCATTTCAGTTTTGGGCATTGCTTCATTGAAGCACTTCATCAAATACTTAATTTTCATCGTTCAAGTAACCAAGCCATGTTCTACAAAGCAGGACTTCTGCAGACCACCGTCTTTTTCCACCTTAAATGTAAAGAGGATTTAAATGTGTACTTATGTCTTGTGCTGATGTGAAAACCTCGTGCTACTGACAGAAACAGAGCTATTGGTAGCAGTTGCCTTTCCAATACTGCTGTATTGCCAGGACTCACACCTGATCTACACAGCCCATCAATATCAATGCCCATTCAAATCCTGTCCCCCTCACTAAGGGCATCACTAGTAGTTTTGAAAAGGACACTTACCTTTGAAATTTATGCTCCAGTTTCCTAATCACAAACAGTTTTAAAACCAGAACAACTATGCTAGAAAGAAAAATGGAGAAAATTAAGGTTTGCTTTCTGTCAGAGGAATCTCTAGCGTAACATTATGCCTTCTAAAATTAAGGACCAGACACGAACAAGAATGATATTCTGAAAATGACAGCACACAATAAGAATCTGTTTATACATTCTGTAATATACAGAAATGCTCTGATTTCAATAAACAACATATACTGTTAATTAGGTCTGAGTTGAAAGTAATACCCAACACTCTGTGCGGATTAAAGCAGTCTGTGAGCATGCATTTACACTGAGGGTGATTTTAGTGAGTTTTTTTGTGGGTTAAAATTAATGAAAGAAGAGAAACAGTCAATGGAAAATGAATGAAAACTAAATTATTTAATTAGCCCAAGTGATTTTTAGATGCATAATTAGTTTCAGAGTCTAACACTTACCGCTTTCAATAGCTAATTAAAACACTACTTGGGACACAAAGGATTATGTGTGTGCTTGAATGAAAGTAAGAATTCAGGATTTGGATTACTTTGATCATTTAGGGTATGGCACTGCAGCCTTGTATGTGCATATCTAAATGGAATGGCTCACATGAGTAATGTTAGTCACATGCATGTGTGGTGGCCACAGCCTTCACAAACACAGCGGGGAACTCTAGGAATGATAGCATAAGTCTGCATGTTTGGCTGGAGAGGGACTACCAGCCTGGGAATCGTTATGAATAAAATAATCAGTCAATCAAGCACAGAGGTGGTGTTGCCAAATGCTGCGTTATACATGTTTGCAAAATTGTGCTTCTAATGTGCATGATAGATATGCTACATATCTTATTTGTCAGCTTAGGTACCACTTTGAAAACCATCTGATGTCAGCAAATCAGTATAGTTGCTATCTAAAAGGAGATGCACAAGCTACAGAAGCCTTTATGTCTAATTTTTTGCCTGCTTTCATAGCGTGAAAAAGTTATAGGTAGTTGAAAGATTCAATTGATCCACAGATAATGTAAAAGTTCCACAAAGCAATGAGGTAAAAGTATAATACATAAGCCATAGATGTAGTACCACAGCACCAAAATATCCACTAAAACACACGCACAACATGTCTACTTTCTGCTCTAGTCACTGCCCATTTTCCAGAAATTCAGGTCATGGAGACCTTCTTTAAAACATCAAATTGTTTCAAATGTTATAATCTAAGATTTTACTTTGGAAGCCAATCAGCATGTGGCTAGTTACAACATTAAAATCTGTGAGGTCCCTTCCAGATTTTCAGATGTCAGAATAGGGATAGCACAGTGTGCTATGTAGAAGAGTTTCAAACTCAGCCACATACATGCTATCTAGACATCGCCAGCCTATATACACACATCCTTGGAATAATGACTAACTGTGCATTAAGGTATCTTAATCTGCCTTCCTTGCAACAAGCATACCAGTCTTTCCATTAGCAGTCTTCACCTTCTCAGTTCTTTATCCTCAATTTGAACTCATATAGCTATTGGTCCCATGTCCCCATAACCACTACAAAATAGTAAGAGGTAGGATGGTTCCTTAAGTCCAGCTCATTCATCCCTAGATTTATTTCTGTATACCAAAGGGACAAAAAAACAATCCCTGTAAAGCTTTTTTTCCATTGCCAGTTGAAAATGACAGTACAAAAGATAAATTTTGTAGTTACCCCACCAAGGTAACAGCAAAATATTTGGGGTTTTATTTACCCTGGATTCATCCATGTCAACAATCATGCTGCACATACACAAAACAGGTCCAAGTACTTTAAACACACACGACAAAATAGAGGCTGAAGAGTCGGAGTGTATAGTTGGTGTGCACATATGAGCTCAATCTGTTCCTCTCAGAGGGGCAAATCCTGAATGAGAATAAAAATATGCACAATGAAAATATAAGAATGCACAAAGCAAACACAATCGCCCTCAGAAATGCACAGCGGGAGTTAGAAAGCCATCTGATCTAGCTTCTAGGTCTGGTTGTGACTTTGAATGCTGAATTATACACAGAGACTAAAGATGTGCTACTAACATTGCATTTCACAATATAAGAGAAGGAATACTGTATTTCTAGAACTCTTTGCAAGGTTAATGGGTTGGTAAATTGGGCACAATGAGTCCAAGAACAGCCTGATATGGTCATTTAGTTTGCAGGGGTGCTTGAATGGAAACGGCAATTGGTCAATTTCAGTAACTGCAGTTTCCACGTGTCCTGGTTTGGCCTCGGCGGCAACAAAAGAACCACGCGGCAGCCCAGTGGCTCTGGCGCCCCATAGCGGTGGGGAGAAAAAGGCAGACTCCTGGGTTGAGATAAAAACTTTACCAGAACAACAGGTATTACAGGGAAACAGCAACACGCATGGAGGATACAAACACCAGTACGATACCGACCCCAGCCAGCTCCATCCCGACCGCCACCACCACCCAACCGCACCCCAGCGCCGCCCGCCCATATATATGCCTACGCCGTTACGTCACCACGCCCACTTCCGGTTGTGGCCCCGCCCCTTACCGGCCAGCATTCTGCTGCACCGTGAGCACACATGGAGTGGAATATCTGTTCACTGATAGAGCCAGGAGAGAATCAACCCCGTCCCTGCTGGAAACCAGGACAGGAGGAAATCTGCAGCTCGGAGTTTCTAAACCAATGCAAGTTAGGCTACTAACGTCCGGACAAAATGACCAGGTGCTGTGCCAAATGCTGCTCTTGCTAGCCCTGCTAAGCTGAGCCATCAGAATTACACGCCACTGGTTTTCATCATGAAGGCAGCCGCTGTCAGGCCTGGCAGAGTGGCAGATGCCACATGCTTCTGTCCTCCTTTCTCCTTCTCAGAGATTGCTGCTATTTTCTGGTATCACAGACTCTGTAGGCAAGCAGCTTTTTAACTATAAGATAACTAGTAAGAGAAACACAACAGCATCCTTTTCCCTACTGGCAATTTTAAGCAACTGTGTTAAAGGCAACTGCAAGCAGGTGGGCAAGTGATATATTATATATATATAGTATTGGCAACCTATTGGTCACCTATATACACAGAATGCAAAATAACTCCAGCCCTCCACAACCAAGAAGGTGCAATGGCAGCATATTGCTTGAGAAAGCACTTCCCCATCCTCACCTGGCATGAAAACATGGACTAAAGAAAGATAACCAAGATACCAAGCAGTCCATATAGAAAGAAAACTTTGCTACGCAATTGAATTCATTCAAGTAAAGGCCCATTTGACTCTTTGAGGGGGAAAAACACATAAAAAACCCTCAACAAAGTAAGCTTTCTACACAATTAGGTTTTGTTTTCTCTGTTTGGACATTCAAATTGTCCACACAATGTCTTTGAAACCCTGTTTACAATGAAGACAGGTTACAATGGAGCAAGCGAGATAAAAGCTGGTGACAGACAAGGTCCAGAAAGGATTTTTATATGCTGGAATTGATTTTATCTAGGAAATCAGTGAAGAATCACTCTGTAAAATAATTCAAACCATATGTACATTTTTTCAAAGATTTTTGAGCGTTTTGGAATAAAGGGAATAATAATGGCCTTTCATACAACTAAACTGAAATTCTACTCAGAAGCTACAGGACTACTCAGAAATTATTTCTTTTGCTATTTACTGAATAATTTACTGAATTTTCTTCTCTGAAATGCATTGCCATGTGGCAGGAGGAAAGCCAAGCAACTCAGGCTGAGTGGAGCTTTGAACACAGGACTGCTTGTGAGGCCACATGTGAGAAATGTAAGTTACACTACGCTTTGCTTTTGGCATCTAACAAACTTGTCTGAGTGAACATACCTGCCAAAAATTACATTAGCAACAAGGTATCTTGTGTCTGTGCCAACACATTTCCCTTCAAACATGGAAATAACTTACCCCACGTGTCTGGCATTCACTGATGTCTTGAACGCTGAAACATATCTGTTGCAAATTAATTTGAGTTTTTGCTTTGAATGAAGCGGCCAGTCTGCTGACTTGGTGGGATTTGGACCACATATCATAAGAGGAGAGGCTGAGAGAACTGGGCTTGTTCAGTCTCAGGAAGAGAAGGTGAAGGGAGATCATAAGGTCTTCTTCATCTGTATAACGGGTACTTTTAAAGAAGACAGAGCCAAACATCTGGAGGTGCAGAGTGAAAGGAAAGAGGTGATAGACGCAGGCTGCAGCCAAGGAAATTCCAAGTAGATGTTAGGAAATTTTTGTTCACTGTGCGAGTGGTCACAGACTGGAACAGTGACCCAGGGGGGCCAAGGAGTCTCCATCCTTGGAGATACTCAAAACCTGGCTGGATGCAGCCCTGAATAACCTAAGTTGTCTCTGAAGCTGGGTCTAACTTCAAAGTTGGACCTGTTCTGAGTGTGGCTGTTAGACCAGGCATCCTCCAGAAGTCCCTTCCAGGCCCAGTTACTTCCCGACTCTCAAAGAGAGATGCTGTGAGGCTGCTCCCTTAGAAAATTGTCTCACAAGAAACATGATTTGATCTTCACAGCAGCAACAACAAATAAAAGGTTGCCTTCTAGGTGTTCCTCTCTGGGCTCCGTATGCCAGTTGGGTGTCAAGAAGCATTACTGGATTGAAGATTTGCCCCAGAATTTGTTGTGAATACTGGTCAATGTACAAAAACATTCTTTAGTTTTACTATCTCAAACAGGAGACTTTTTAATGGGATATTACTTCAGAGCAGAAAACACTTTACAGGGAAAGGAACGTGCAGGTCATGGTTTTTTTTTTTTTTATACTGTTATAAAAGAGACCCTCTCTTCATGCTTGTACTGAAATAGAATAACTCTGGGTTGGAGAGGTTTTTTTTTTCCTTTTTTATTTGCTTTTGTTTTTAACATTGCTAAAAGCTTCCTAGGGTTAGAAGTAAAAACAAGCAAACAAACAGAAAACCCAAACAGGATCTGAGCTTCACGTTACATTTTCATCCAGCATCTGCAATCCGATCTCTACAAAACAGGGGTTTTGTTTAAAATTAGTTTGGATTCTAAACAAACAAGTGAAGAGTTGGAAGATACTTTTAAAGCAGATACAAACAATTCATTAAACACACACTGCACTGGACTTGGACATCTTGCACATCTTGCACTAATACCCAGTTCTGCACAAATACCCTAAAGAACCTTGGTCAAGATATTTTGTTCTTCTGTGTCTCACTTCTCCCCCCCATTAAAAGGAAATTGATACCAGCTTTTTGGCACTCTGTCTTTCTGAATGCACTGGACTGAAAATCCTACAGGAAAGGAGTTCTGTCCCATTACAGCAAGAACCACAGTGCAGTCAGATTATCGAAATCCTGAAAGTATCACTAACGTATGATGAACAGAAACAGAAAAAAGAGCAAGTACTCCCTTGCAAATGCATTCTTGATTTTGCTTAAATGAAAAGCCTGCAGCTCTTAGACAGCCAAAGCTTTTCTCACGTCCTTATGCAGCACTGACTATCAATTAGTTGTGCTGTCCAGATTGTGTCCATGAGCACACAATAAAGGTCTCCTTCTTTCAGGGTAGGTGCTTTTACAAGAAACAATTACCACTTTGCACCAAGATTCAGATTTAGAAACATGATCTCATAGGATTTGTGTGAGGAGCCTAATGGAGCCTAAGATCATGGCACTGAGAGCAGAAACCTGACAAGGGAGGACAGGGCATGGTCTCATGTGGAGCCACATCATCGATTTGTATCATCACAGTTTGCATAGATCTGCAGAGCTGGCTTTGGGTTATTATGCTTCAAGACATCACACACAGATAACACTTTGCAGAGTGCAAATCTAAGCAATTAAATAAACGTGAAATATTGAGCAGGCACACTATGAAAGGGAAGTTCTCTTGATACTGGTTTGGTTCCCAACATTCTTGAGAACATTCACACTCAGGGCTGCAGGTGAAGAGATTCCACCATTTCACCTCAAAGCAACCCTTTTCTGTGCCTTTGTCTGTACATTCCTAGAGATTTTATAATCCAAGCTCTGACATGCTATCTGGAAGCAATGGCCACAGAAAGGCCCCGCCTGATGTGTCCTGACTAATGTAAGAGAACAAATCCTCAATTGTTGCCCAAGCGTCATATGTCAATACAATAAAATCACTGTCTTCTGTGTTCAAGGTTACATTTGTTTATGATTACAATGTTTATTTCTTGCTGTGAGACTATAACTGTGCACGATTTTCTTCTGTTAAAATACATTTTTCCACTCCCACCCTGTTACTCCTTTTCCCACCCCCCACCCACTTCTCAATGTGTAGCCAGAGGAGGAAAATTCGCTTGCGCATACGTAAAATAATATCATGTTTCTCTTTTAGAAGAATTAATAATTGGGTTATAATGGCACGCCTGCAGTGACAATATCTAAATACAAAAATGTATTTAAGTATTTGCTTGATTTGACTTCAAGCAAGTTAAGTAAAGCCAATGTGAACAGCTGTGTGCTTTTTGTTGGGCTGGGATGCTACTGAAAGTGTCACAAACATTAGGAGACCTAGTTTTCATCCCAGTTCCTCTTGCTTGCCCTGTAATTATGCAGCAAGTCTCTTTTCCTGCTTGTGTCTTCCAACGCAAGACAGAAAATACTGTGTGATATTTTTTCAAAGTGCTCTGAAACACAAGGATGGATCAATTAAACTACATTATCACCATAGATTAAGATGCATACAGTGCTCCGAAGTTTACAGCATGCTGGCCTTTCCACTTAAAGGACAGAGGCCCTGCACAGAAATACAACAGTGCGTTCAAGTTTCCACCATGGAAAATTATTTGGTGGCACCAACCAGAAACCTGCAGACAGGCACACCAGAGGAAGCTGCAGAAGTCTTCCTCCACAGGTGACTCCTGCCCTGCCCTCAGATCCACTCCTCTCCCTTGGGCTCACTCTCCATCAAGACAGAGGGCACAGCTGCAATCTCACTGCCTATTGAGCACCATTTTCCTTTAAATAATGCAATGCTGTAATACAAACATTTGTATTACAAACCAGCCCCCCTGCCACAGCACATGCAACAGACTTAATCCTGCAAGAAGTGCTCTCTAGTGCAATCAGCTGCTCGAGGAAGGATGCAGGATGCATTACTGTCAACACCTGTGCCAGTGAAAATCTACCCTCCATTAGACTCCTGCCAAAGCAATAATAAAAAATTTTCTGCAGTTTCCCATGGAAGTGATAACTCTTGCCTCCCTGGAGTGTTTTTTGATAAAAGTCTGCCTGGGGTTGGGATGAATGAAGGTAGCCGCCAGGTTGCACCCACCCTCACAATACATACTTTGTCTAATGTGCTGTAGAGCAATACAACCTACAATATATCTAAAATAAATATTTGGCTTGTTAGGTAATTATGCCGAAAGGTTCCCCTATCTTTATTATACCAGAAAGAAATGCATAAATCATCTGATGTTATATCTCTGGAGAAATTTCCTCTAGCTGGGGCACCAGGAAGTGATTTTCAGTTTGTGAGCTGGAGTTAAGCAGGAGGAAGGAAAGGTGGTAAAATAAAAGAAGAAAGAAACTACCACCACCAAAAAAAAAAATAAAAAATAAAAAATCCACCAAACCAAAATGAAAGCGGCAGCAAAGATAATTGTTTGCTGATGCTACAAAGATTTCTAACAGGTCAAACCCAGCTGCATATAAAAGGACAGGTGCACTACAGCTCTGAGGGATCTTTTAATAAAGATAACATCTTTACTGGAAAAAAACAAAGTTCATCCTTTCCTATTAAAGATGCCCGTGCAATAGCAGTGTAACTGAAATAGTCATAGCTAAATAGTGACTATTTGTGAAAAAGCTTTCATTCTTGAACTCTGCACATGATGTACTCGTGTAATGCAAGACTGTGCTGCACCAACTGTTAGACACACGTCTTTATGCAGATGCAGGTTGAAACCATGAGTACCTGTCTGCCTTGCCTTTTTCTGCCCACATTTACAAGGAGAAGTTGAATCGCAGTTTAAAAGAAAGACATTACTCTGGATAGTTTCACCAGTTATGGGTGGGAAGTTACTCAGTAGCTGATTTTGTATTTTTCCTGCCTAGCTCTTAACACAGGTTAATTTACTGAGGCAGCCCAGGTAGAAACAAAAGACAATACAGAAACACAAAAGACTGACCCAAACAACTCAAAGGCTTCGTGAATAACAAAACATCCAACATTTTCTTCTAGAAATGTCAAATTTCTGAGCAACTGGGGAGCTATCATTTATGCAGACATCACTATTAATTCACATCACCTTGTCTGACAGCTCTGCACTGATCATGTGGTTAAATTCACATCTAGAAAGATACAGACCTAGAGAGATAAGAAGGGATGTTAATCTAGACTTATAGTAGGTTGGAATACATAACCTGATTGTGCTAGGAAACAAAACAAGAAACATGGCACACTAAGCACAACTCTCTCAGTTCCTAGTCACAAACAACAAGATCTATACTTGGTGTTATCTCAGTATTCCAGCCTAGCTTTCTCATTTTCATGTGCCACTGTTTTGTCTGCTATTCCAATTTTCGAAACTATCTGAAATTAGTGCTTGTCTAACATTCATTTTCATTACTCGTTTATTATTCAAATATAGGGCATTTTTTTCTTCTACACTGTCATTTACTTGTCCCCTCACGATCAGTCTATAGGCATTCTATATTTTATGTGATCTTGTCTTGCTTTGTGCAGGATCACACTTTCCATATTGGATCGTTCTGTCTTGTGTTGTTTATTTTTCATTATAAGGCAAGCTAACAGTCAAAATTAAACTTGTTTTGAGTTACAGTCAAAATTCATTTTCTATTTGCACTTCTAGGATTTGGGTTCGGTTTGTATTTTTAATCCTTCATACTCTTGGATTCTGGAATCGTACAAATCATTTCAATAACTGTACGATATACATTCATTAATCTAATAACTGAAGAAACTCTCCTCTAGGGGAAACCATGTCAGAGCCACATACAGGATCACAGTCAGGATTTGTTTTGTTGCAGAGATTTGGAGATTACATGACTTAATCAAGGACCGTGACTGCTAGCCTCTAGAATTTTTCAGGTCAATGTTGGGCAAAGTTAACTATAAGGAAGCAGTATTCTAACACACTGCTTTGAAATATCAGACATTTGGGCAACTTTTGTTAGTATTGTGGCTGGTGAGAAGCATTAAAAGAATATGATTTTGTAGCTGCTAGGGAAAGGCTGTGAACAGAGCAAAGCATGCGCTCTTGCTTATACCTTATTTTAGAGAGCTTTAGTAGAATTAGTTAGTGCAACAGAAGGGTAAACAAAGTTACCAAACACACAGAAATTAAAAACAGAGATACAGGTAACAGACATCATCGATTCAAGCATCAAGTCTCTGCATAAGCAGAGAAGAGGGCCAGAAGTATTTGTGGTCCATTTATTCATTAACTCTGCTGCTGTTAAATGATGGGAACATGGATATAATATGGGAGATGAAAAGCATGGCTTTGTTTTGAACAGAACAGAGATTCTTTTCCTCTGTTGAATTTTGGTTCATTCATACAATGGTATTTGAATTCATCATTAAACAGCTACGACTGTGATGGGATCTATTGACTGCTGTTCCCAAAACATAGCCATTTTGTAAGTATCTGCAGCACATCAAAGCTGTGGACAGGAAAATGGCACCACCGAAGAGAATTTATATATATATAAAGGACTATTCCCAGATTAAAAAGAGAATAATTATTTGAAAAGCTAGAGGAAAAAAGTCCCTTTATTTTTTCAGCATGAACTAAGAGGCACCCTTTAACCCTCATTAGACCACACTCAGGGGCATGTAACTGCAGGCCATTTACAAAAACACCGAGTCAGGAGTTTCATTAGAACAGAAACAAGATGAGAACATAATTAGTCTATGGACGTAATTCAAAATTTTCCAACCCTCTTTACTGTAGAAAAAAATTGTATGGGAATGCATTAACCAGGAATATGAGATTCCTCAGATTCTGTGCAGGTAAGATACAATTTTAGGTTTACAATTTGGAAAGACTGTTAGATCATTTACACATAGTGTACTGTCAGCAGGAGCTGAAGGTGCTCTCAAGATGGAAGTTTCTTGGCATATAGTAATAAGCGCTTGTCTTAATTTATCCCACCCCAGTCAAGAAGTGAAATAAACATGTCAAGGTATAAAATATCTAATGCTCCTAATAATAGCACATAGGATCCTGAAACATGAGGAAGCAGTCTAATTTCTGATTTCCATAAGGAAACAGGTAACTTTGTCAAGTAGGAGAAGAAAAAAAAAAAAGGATATCTGAAACTTCATATTAAAATATCTCACATCACATAGCAGTCGCTTGCTCTGTTTATCTTCCTTGTGTAATTAATAAACACAGAACTTCTTTGAGGTTTCAGAATGTTCAATTTTCACTATTAACACAGCAAGTAATTAGGAAACAATTAGAGGCAAACAACAGCATAAGAAAGGCAAGAGTAACTCTATTCCTGGCAACTCCAGAGCCACAATTTTAATGTTTACTCTCTGTCTATTCCCCAAACACTCACATATTTGACATATCTTTTGGTAATTTATCAAGCTGATGGAATATTACTTTCTTAGGTTGAAAGAACATACGTATTAATGTACTGTTGCTATACAGTTCTTGCCAACATCTTATATGACATAGCACATACTAAAACGAATTAGCATTTTCAGTGTTGTTACTTTATTAAGAATGACTTTCTGAAGTTTAGAGAAATGCAAAAAGGCTGATCTACAGTAGTAATTTCCATAAAATTGTGCTGCACATAACAGAAAGGAGAAATCAGTGGAAACTAAGTGGGAAGAGGGCCTAGTTGTACTGCCATTGACCTCACTGTCAATCAGTCCTCTGACTATTTCAGGTTTGTACTCCACGCAGCTGAATAACTGGTAATGATAAAATGCAGAAGCCAAATAAATCTTGCACAAAGAACTTGTTCTCAATTTGAAAACACAAGGAGTTTAGGATACACAGGTATGAGCAGCTTAGATTACCTCCCTTTGTACAATAAAATACACTTTTCAGTAATGTACCCATCATATTTTTTTGGAGCACCAAAAATAGAAGAGTTGAAAGGGGACTGGGTCCAGCTCTTAAGAATAGTTATGGAATAGCTCACTCTCAAATCTCAAAAGCCTTGGATTAAATTTCAAAAGTAGGTAGTGAAATTATTCTTAATGGTTTCATTTGTCAACATTTCTGTGCTTCACTGATACAACACACAACCTCAGTCTACACATTTGAGAGAGTGATGGAGCTCCTATAGCAGTACTAAAGATGGGGGTAAAAAGTAATTGCTTACTTAATTTTACCAATACAACGTAAACTTGCAAAGGATAAACTGAGCCTCCATTACAGCTACCTTCCATCCAGTTGAGAAATAAACCAAACTCTTTGTATTGTTTAAGTGGCCTTTTATACAGACTATGCTACATGCAATTCTGGAGTCCACATGACGCAAAGCAGGTGTTTCTGGTAGAACATAGGAGAGGACCTACCACCAGCAATTCAAGTGCAGATGTAAGCAATCAAATAAAAGTTTGATCAATCTATTCTCAAGGCATTAATACTTTTCTCAAATAGGACTTTGTTTCTTATGGCACAGCATGCTTTAGCATAAGCAGGCCCAATATCAGCTTTCACATCTTAGTAGAAATTCTAACTAAGCTTAAGTATTTTAGGAGTTTGAAGGAATAAATCAAATGAGTTGGGCCTGTTTCAGTTAAATACTTGCCTAGCAATTTTATTTTCCCATATTGCAAAAACAGGTTTGCTTTGCAAAAATTTAATCGCAGCAGAGTTGCCCACAAAAACTACACCCACCATGCTCTACTCCATATTCCCACGCTTTTTAATATTTGTCATATTTCATCTTTTAATGCAGTCCTAATGAGAGCATATTGGAACACCACAGAACCAGGCTCGTAAGAATGTGGTCTTGAAATAAAACGTGGAACAGAAGGAGCATTGTATTACAGCCTCTGTTAATGTTTTAATGGTTGAGAGATTTCCAACATGTTGGCAGTGTCAGGACAAACCAATTTAATAAATTATTAACACTAATCAAACATTTTTATGACGGCAGTCAAAACTTCCTTAGCAGTTAAGGTTAATTCTGTTGAAGTTTGACAAAGATGTTACTGTTTGATGGAAACCACGTTTAAACCTACAGCCTCCTTCAAATCAAAACCTTGCGCTGCACCGAGAAGAAATGGTTAAGCAACACGTCTTGAAGTACATAAAGAAACAGTGAAGGCAGGGATACAGCCTCCATCAGCAGTGCAAGAGCTGACGAATGGCAGTGAAACGTAAGTTGATTACAGCGTATATAATATGCCTGCCACTACTTCAGAAAGGATAGAGACTGTTATCAGGAAGAGATAAAGCTCAGGCTGTCAAGGGGAGAGCACTAAATCAACACACAAATAAAATCTAGGAATTCCAGGCACTTGACAAGAGGGGCAGAGAGGAAAATAAAAAATCCTGCCAGTTTTGATGTATTAAACTTTGGAGAAAAGGTATTTTAAAACATCCTTTCATTCAAAAGGCAACTAACAATAACAACACCAGACAACGCCACATTGTCCCTCTGACTCCTCTAGCCCTGCCAGCTAGTTGAAATCCAGCACAGCAGAAGCTAATGAGGGGTATGGATTAACAATACAATGTTTCTCAGGCCTTTCTTGGGCCTCCCCTGGGGCACCCACAGTCTATACATCATCAATCTACTGCAAATTGATGTAGTCAGCCTGTGACAAGGGTCAGCTTTCCAGGACCAGCTACCAGGCATGATCTAGTCATTTTGAGTTATCAAGACAAAGCTCTGTTCTGCTGAGCTCCAGCCATATAAAATCCACAGTTCCCCAGGCTTTAAGTGAGCTGAAATCAAGCCATAGAGCCCTCTCTGTTCTCCTCTGCATCAACTGAGGAACCAGTTCACCTTTCTGAAGTGGCACTGTTGTTACTTTAGTTTGCAGTCCCTTACAGATGATGCCATCATAGAAACTTCAGGCTCACAAACAAGAAAACCCCATACTAACCCATGAGTTCATTATTATTAATATTCTTATTTATTGCATGCTAATTATTTCAACCACGTAAAAATAGTAAAAAGAAAAAACATACATCTTTATTTTCAATATGAGAGCAATGAAGAAGAGAAAAAAGGTGCTCGCTGATGCAGGTTTCTAAATAAGAAACAAATTTTATGGGATTACCAAAACCTTTTGTTCGTCTGCAATATTTTTCCTGAATAATCACATGTGGGATCTTGCTTTTATCCAAGAGCTCATGTGCCACAGCTTTTCCAAATACTCTGTGGATTATTTTGATGCATGCATACTTGTGCTGACATCCTCTTAGCTCAGCTGAAGTTAGTGGATTTCAATGCAAGCTTGGTGACAAGCGTGCCTTGGCTCATGGCACTGCAGCCCTGCCAGCTGCACCAAAATGCATCCTTTTGCCTGGGAAGGGACACAAAGAACTGAATATGCAACACAGGGAAAAGTGAGATGCTCTGTCAATAAGGTGCAGCTCAAACTTAAGTAGACTTAAATCACCAGAAATGCCCTTATTAACTTCAAGGGTTTTGATGGCACCCACACTTCTTCAGAAGCTGCAACGCATAAGATTTACATAATAACTATAGGTTTAGTACCACCTACAATTATAGTTCTTCCTGAAGGTAACTTCCATGGCTGTTGATCTGCCTCAGAAAGATTAAAAAAATCCAAAAACAAAAACAAAAAACAACCAAACAAGCAACCACATAGAAAATAAATGGATTATTTGATTTAAGCTGCCTCAGAAATCTGCTATATTTTAGGTATCCAATATACTCAAGTTAACTTTAAATATTCACAGCTACTTGTGGTCCAACACAGGTGTGAACTACCAGAGAAAACAGGATTTTTAATTAATGAAGGAACTTAAATGAAATTCAACATATTTCTTACAGTATTTCTATGACCGAATCCCATTAATACATTTTAGAATGTGTATGTCCATAAAAAGAGTCCTTGCAAACATTACTTAGGCATTTATTAACAAAAAGCAAATCCTCAAATTCATTTTGTGTTTTGTCTGCTCTGAATGGACAACGGGCTTTGAAATGCAGGCAGGAGAACTGAGCAAGCCACTTGTGGTATGAACATCTGATGAACATTTGCTCATATTTATTCATGCAAACCTTCTGGAATTTCTCTGTCATGGATGGTCTTCCAAACACAACGTCATGCATATGAATGTGCATGAAGAGCAAATAAAAAGATGCACTAATACCTTTGAAGTAACTTTGTGGCTTTTATCTGATGGATGCTTGCAAATACTTTGTTTCGTTATTCACTCAGGTTTTTCACACTGCCAGCAAGCTTCTACAGTGGAGTAAAAAAGCCTTTAAATTGCCAGGCAACTTCAGTTCTCATTTTCCACTAGCCCCTTTGGGCAGCGATGTGACTTGATTAAGTTTCTGAAACATGACTACATGTGCGTGTTCAGAAATTAGGCTTGTAGTCAGGAAGTTTCCATGATTTCTCACCATAAGCTCCTGCCATTGGACTCACCGCTGGTGACAAGCTCTTCTCTTTATTATACCAGAGAACGTTTACGTCGATTGAGATGTAACCAAGACTGTGATATTTTTGCCAAAGTTTGCAAGGGAGTTTAAGGGAATGCTTGGGGGAACTGTATCCCACCCATGGTCTGTAGCAGGTAGCCACTGCACACACCTTTTTCAAGAACCAATACTTAAGCCTTTTGAAGTTCCCCAAAAGGCACGCTCTTTAACCTACATTTCCTTACCTATTTTTTTTACATATGTTTGTCTGGGTGGGTGTATGCACATTCACCTTTAAGTGCCTGTGTAACACTTGAGGCACATATCTCATCAGCTAAAACTAGACTCTCAGTTTAAGCTGGTACGGCTGTGAGTTTGGACAGAAAATGATCGCAGCTCTTTATTTAAGTATATTATCACTCATAAGTGATTTTACCATAATTTACCTAATTTTGCAGGTCTTCTGTTTTATTGTGTGGTAAAGGCAAAACACGCATTCACATTATTATAGCTGATTACTGTTAGTAATTTAGTGATGTTACATGAAGCAGGCAATTTTAGTACAGCTGATAATAAAAAAAGGAATATATATTTTGGAAGTAAGTATCAGCACTATCTAGAAAAACAGGTTCACCTGAAGCAAACTGTAAGTTTGAGTTTCCTTCTATTTACTTTTTCAGTTGTTAAAATCTACAAGGAAGAACAAATTTTGCCCTCAGTGGAAGCATATGCAAAGATGTGTTTGCAATTAAAACGAAATAAACAAAACAAAAAAAAAAAAAAAAAAGAACCTTTTTAGAAATGTCTTATAGAAATCATAGAAATCATACTAGTTATCTAAGTACTTGGTTATGTGCATCATTAAGACTTGCCAGTGGAAAGAAGTGTGCAGGAGTGTTTCAATTTGTGGATGCAACTGGTGGCCTGCTGAAATTCTGCCTGTACATGGAAGTCCACGGAAACTACGTCCCCTGAGTGAGCTCTGCACTGCTGACCTCCATTTAAAAGTCTCTGCTGCAGCTTCACCAGTGCTGAGAGTGGTTGCTAGCTTTGATCAGTAGTGAAGGATAAAGGCTAAAATCCTGATTCACAGCTGGAGGAAATTTAAATCATCATCCAGCCATGAAATTTTACCTATCATATCTGGTAACAGAGCACATCAGCATCAAACATCTTCCATACCTAGAACATTTGCTTCCCCTCCTCCTCCAATCTACAGCAACCCTTCCTGCACAACTATTCCCTGCAAGAGTGGGAAATCTTCTAGCAGCTATTCCTTTGGAGGAAAACTGTTAAAAATCTAGCCTTCAACCCCCAGAAAGTCTGCCCTAGTACAGGCCAAAGATTAGCTTTGGTCTGACTGCTCTCTCCATCTCCAGAATTGTTACTGCTCTCTTCTTCCTATGCTAAAGCTGAAAACAAATGCTGTTCAGTACGAGTCAGCTTTTTGAGCAAAAATAAATCAGAATGGTTTGCCTGTGCAGTGCACTGGAGAGAAGCTTCTAACACACATGAAAGTTTGCTATTCCCCTCCCAGAACAATGTTGCTCCTCTTCCCACTTAAAAGGTTCCCTCCCTTCTTTGCTTCTCTTCCCACCTATCTTTATTTGGCTGCTTTTCCAAGGGCACACAAGAGCTCCATGCAATTCTCTGAAACTCTTCTTTTCAGAGAACAAAATACCTTCCCCCATCTAAGAACTAATGCACTGGCTTCAATCTTTCTGCTGAAGCAGCTGTTGAATAATTTATATTTCTTAGAACTGAGCTGAGTATATGTACATTTTTGCTTTGATATATATGGTATAGTTGTTTTTCCTTCCTTTCCATTCCCATCTTGTTTTTCACTTAAAATTTCAACGTAGGAAATTCTGAAGACTTCAGTGTCTGGGAAAATGATTTGGGTTTTAGGAGCAAGAGAGAAGGGGAGTGCAATTTGTTTGTGAGTTGTTCTTTTAATGAAAGGAAAAAATCCTGAACAGCTTGCAATTAGCAGCTCTGAAAAGTTATAGTTTCTTCAATGGCACACAGCATGCCAAGTAAACCTACAAGAGATTCCTTAGCCTAACATGCCTGGAGCTGGATACAGTTCCTCTAAATCAAAGCACAGCTCGCACTAACAGTTGCAGTATGTTAGTGGCTGGATGGTTGCTTTATGAAGAATTATAAAGTGACACAGCAGTCTGGTTGAAAAAAACACACACCAAGCTTTGATGTTTTTAACCACTAACTTCAAGAGGACCAACAGAGACCTTCCTGTTTTTATTGCAGCCTCTCTATCATCCCTCCCCCTGCTCCTTCCCTCTTCTTCCACTGTTAGTTGGGGACTGTTATCTTTCAGTCACTTTGTAAGCTTGACTTGTTTACAGACTGAATGTCTCTGTTTATAGGCCTATATCAGAGAACAAACAGGGCAAGTGTGACTTCCTAGGATCTGAAATGTGATGCTTTTTCCTCTCGGGCAAGCAGGAGTGGCAAGGAGGGGAAGGGAGGGGAAAAATCCTGTAATTGTCCTTCTCCCTGTCTCTCTTCCCTCCAGGTTAAATGCACACACCTGTATTGTACTGAGGTATTTTAAATGAACCAGTTGCTTAAGTGTTAGCTTACCAAAATTCCATCAAAATGCACAGGAATTGTCTCTGAAAACTAGGTCCACTCGAGAATCTTGTCCACCAACAGTAAAGTCAAGGCTAAATAAAGGCTTCTCTTCAACTGCCTATTTTTCAAGTTTTATATTATAGATCCATTTAGATGTTCATTTGGGGAACCCTAAAAGCTTATATCACATTTTACTGGGGACATTTAAAGGGTGTCAACTGGGTAATTATAAGCATACACACCGCAATGATGAAATTTTAAAAACCATTAATGGCATTAGTTTGGATAGTCCTTATCTTGATTAGTATTTTACCTCATGCATAACCCCAGTTAAGTCACTAAGAATAAACCTTAATAAGGCACTCAGATGATGTGAAAGACAATTTGCTTATATTGCTAATGGCAGGGGTTTATTTTGGTTCTCCATAACATTCAGGTTATAAACACCCCTAGAAGAGGTATGGTTTTATCCTTAGTAAGGTTGTCCTACTTTCATACTGGCAGTTTTTATTTTAATTGTAGGATTCATTTTTATAGGCTCCTGGTTTCAAAAGTCTTACTTTTGCACAAACACACACTTGGGAGCACAAGAGGTTTTTAAGGAGAGTACAAAAATGCATATCACATTTGCTTTTACAGTACCTTTTGGTGAGACACTGAGCCAGCAGGTTTTGAATTAGCTTTATCTAGGCTTTCTCTTATAGGGTGCTCACCTAAAGAGACTGAAAAGCTCTTGAACTAAAATAAATAAATAAATAAATAAAATAATAAAATCTAGGAAGTTAACTCTTTAAGCACAACCTGTTCCAAATAAATAGATCAGAACAGAAAAGGAAAGATTTTACACATGGCTCTTCTCTTCAACAGCTGTGTCCATACAGGAGGGACCTTAGGCACCAATGCTTTCTTAGACATAGCCCAGTTATTCTGTGAGTAGCAGCAGTGCCCAGTTCCTGCCAAGTCCTCCCATCTTCTCTGAAAACTACCTGCTCCTTATTCCTCACTGCTGTCTCGGAGTCAAAGATGTCCAGGTTCATACCCTGGCTCTCCTCCGATCCCTGTTGTTCCCTCCAATGCGTTTAGCAGCACCCTGGCAGAAGGGCAAGCTCCTCTCCCTTCAGGGATACCACTGTACCTCCCAGCTTCTGGATCATGCCTCCTTCATAGACCACAGGCAGGAACAAATGCTGCCCACATACCCTTCTGCCGTGCAAAAAGACAGACAGCCCAGTGTGAGCTGGATCAGCTCAAATGGCTGAACTTTTATTTCAAAAAGTGAAAATTTGATCTCCATTACTGTTCAGGTACAACTTAATCATTTTGAACTCCACACCCAAATGTGTCCTGGTACCACTCTGCCAGCTGGCAACAGCAGAGTTTCCTCCTTGGCTGGACCGGCACAAAGATGTTTAAAGTACTGGCCTTTTATTTTTCCCCCACAGCAACAAATTTCTCCTGCAGAGATCCACTGTATCCTCCCACAGGCAGCCAGCCCCACCAACGCACCATGTCCTCCTTCCACTTTCAGGTCCTGCCCCACAGTAGGTGCAGGCTTGTGCCCTTGTCTGGCATTTCACACCTACGGGGCTTCCTTGGCACAGGCTGTAGAATGCAAAGATGTGAGATGCGGGCTTCTCCCTCTGCGGTCTCCTCACTCTGGAAGCTGTGGATAACAGCACTCCTGCCAAAAAGCAAGCAGTGAGTGAGGAGAGAAACCAACCCTTCAAAGAGCACCAAAGCCTCCCTGTGCAGCTCAGCATAAAGGAAAGGCAGAGATTTGTGGCCGTTCTGTTGGTTGCTTTGTTTTTTATTTTAAAACTAAACTGTTTGGGCCATCCATACCCTTTCCAATTTCTGGTCTCATCTGAGAAAAACAGAGGAAATTAAACTATATGAGTAGAAGGCAGTTTTTAATCACTTTTTCCCCTTAGAGACCAAAAGCATATGCTTAAATTAATGGACTCTTTCCATTAATCACAAAGGGCCCAGGATAGATGCAGGAGAAGTTAGGTTTTCCTCGTCATGCATAAACTTCCTCCAGCTCTCTTCAGCAGTTTCACATGGTGATGATGAATCCAGTTAGTCTAACAAAAGACCTGGCTTGAATCCTGGACTAGAATTCACATACACATTAATTTCTGGTTTTGGCATTCAGATATGATTAGCTCTTCTGCCCCGTTTTTACATACTCCTCCTTTAAGGCGGCTGAAAAAGCACTTTAATGCTGAGTTCTAAGTACAGAAGCAGGGCTAAACTTGAAACACAACACCTCTTTTCAGCATCGCCTGCTAGAGACTGTGGATGACACTTCCCCCTGTACCTCAGTGTTGTCAAATCTCATTCTGACACATATAATTCTGTCTGCGCTAAAGGCACCACATTTTATATTATGGATTTTACTGTGTAGGAAAGACCTAGACACTGTGACACAACATTTAGCCTTTTTTGCAGCTCTGTTCTTTACCAGGAAAGTCTGTTGCAAATCAGACAAGCTTTTTCTGCTATGCCTGAAAGTAAAACCTTCACATCCCTGCACAGCTAGAAAAGAGATGCTCACATGATATTCCTTGTGAGTTTAAGGACAATCAAAACTAAACTTGAAGACTACACGAGGTAGGCACATTCACGAAGTACATGTAAATGCATGAATATACCTTTTTGTTCCGAAGATTAGACAGAAGGAATGTTTTAGGTCCCCAGTCTCTAAACAGGTGGTATTCAATCAGTGTTATTCCTGTAGCTAGAAAGAGCTCAAGGTGTCTTACAGATGGACAAGGAAGTTCATGTGCAAGCTGTCATCTTTTCCGCTCATTCTGACAAATTCTAGCAGGATTGCCTTTCCACGTGAATTATCACACTCTAGCTCCTGTGGGAATTACTGCCTCTCCAAAAGTACTAAGATGCAGGTATAAGTATCAGCATCCACTGAAGAGCCAGAAAAGTCCTAGAGCTGATACATCTTACACAAGGTAGAGGTACATTTCCTAGGGTTGTGTTTGGGCTGGACAGGCAGTGTGACTGAACAGGGGCTTCCTGAACTCTGCTCCTGTTTATATCATAGAACATCNGCACCACAAAGTAGGGCCTGTGGGCAATTATGTTTCTAGAGCATATAATCACATCACAAAAAGTGTAATTTTCTTTATTGCATGATTTCCTGAGCTGTTTTGCCCTATGAAATCCAGCCCAGAGAGAACTGAGGACTTGGGACTTTTTTCTGACAGCTCAGGTGCCAGGTGTTATTTGTGTTCCTGTGTACACATCTACAGTGATATTCAAGATTACAGAGAGGATCAAAGCTTTGACTCTGCTGGTGGGAAATAGCTGACAGGGCACTAGGCAACAGGGCTGCAGGTTCCCTTCCAAATAATGCCACTTAGCTGTCCCGAGACCTTTTGGATGTACCATGCCCTGGCAAGACTGATTTGTTGTCACATCTTGTGGGCTGAAGTGTATGATCTCTAGAGCAGGGACACACACCCCACACACCTCTCCCACCCCCGGAACTGCAGCCCTGTACAGTGCCTGGGACTCCAGAGCTCTATTACAATGCAAGCACTAATTAACAGCCTGAGCAGGGTTTGTGCAACGGTTGCCAAGCCAAGTTCTTTGCCTTGTGCTGAACTGTTTGCCCTGCTTAGCTTTTCAAGTCTTTAAGTTCATAATTTACTGCAACGTACTAAGTTATATCATAGAAAATTTAGAGGCGTGACTCCCCTCCACAAGCTACTTTTGAACAATAACAAGTCATCATATGCTTGTTCCTGTGCTCTGATGAGCTTTGAACTTTAATAAATGATTAATCCTATTTAGAAGCAACTTAACACTGCCTTAACTGCATCTTTCCATGAAGTGTCACTTTGACATCCTCTGTTGTGTGCATTCATTGCAACTTTCACACGCTGTAAATTAAGAACGTTTACACATGCAATTAGTCTTAAATAAATGCCTGAAGAACTCCTTGGGGATTAAGCAATTAGATGGCATCGTGGAGTACCCTTTGTACTTAATGCTTATGAAGAAAATCATCTACTCGTTTTGCACAAGTTGCATACTGGGGTAACCATTGTGCTGGCAGGAAGCGCTCAATGAAATTGCCAAATGTAGCCTTGAGTTCATACATGCCACTTTCTCCTCAGCTCCGCCATACCTCCCCTACCTACTTAAAAGAGAAATAAATAAGAGAAAAAAATACAGCTATGAACACACAGGCAATTCGCACAGCCAATCACAACAGAGACTTAACCCTTTCATATCCTAAACCTATTTTATGGTGCATGAAAATTGGAGTCAGTATATGTGGCAAGGTATGCAATCTCAGGAGAAGAAATTCTTGGCACACAACAGTGCCTTGCAAGCAGAAGCATGTATTTTACGTACACACACCTAAATAATACTGAAAATAACAGCAATCATTTTCTCTGCAATGCATATGGCTGGTTCTAACCAAAGTAATTGGTTAAACATCAAAATTAAAGTGTTGAGACAGAAAAGGACAGTGAATTTTATGCCTTGAAGTTCAAGGTCTAAGTGAATTCAGTTCACTCTCATTAACACCCATCATTCACAGACTGGAGAAGAAGGGACCTCTTGCCTTGATAAAATTGTACCTAATACATGGACCTAAACACAAACACAAGCAGGGCACAAAGAACAACAGCAACAACAAAAAAATCCCCAAAAAACCCAAAGGGCTTTGGGAACAGAGCAAAGTTTGAAATTACACCCTGAGTGCTTAAGTCAGCAAAACTATGAAAACCCTGTGCCGACACTAACAGGGAGTCCTCCTCGCTACCAAAACGAGCCACTGCTCACAGAGGTCACCCCCAAAGCCAGCCGTCCTCCTTACAAAGAAGCCCATTGTAACCCAAAACTTCCCAGAACTGGTGAGGTGTAAGTAGCAAACTGGTTGAGGCTGCATTTTACAGAAGAATGTAGGACCCTCTTTGCAGGGGAGCTGGATTTCTAAGTGCCAAGCATTAAAACAAAACAACACACACACACACACACACACACACACACACACAAAATAATCCCAAAAACACAGAACAAAAAAATCCAAACACACCAAACAACTGAAAACAGCTGGAGGGAAGTTGTTTTTCCACTTGACGCAGCCTATAGAAATTGTTTCAAAGGTACCCCTGTAGATGTGAAGTCACCCGTTGCAAGGGCTCCCAATCTCAGAGTGCCAGCGCCACCTTCTTGTCAAGGAATTTATCGGCAGGCTCTGGAAATAAGCGGCGACCTGCAACTTCTGGCGTTTGCTTCTGTCAAAACCCCCATGGGCGTTTGGCTGGTCAAAGCAAAAGACCCCCAGTTTGCAGCCCCGGGCTGGTGCGGGTGAATCCCGCATCCCGACCCCGTACCCGGGGACCCAGGTCCCCCCGGAGATCGGGACAGGACCAGGTCCCCTCGGTGGGGACAAGCAAAAGACGTTTTTACAAAGAGACAGTTTAAAACTTAAGGGAAGCCCTTTAAAATTAGGCTTAACCCAGCCTCCTCCTGAAAAGTTTATTATGGTTCGTGATGTTTTAAGAATGTTTCCAGTGTTTCTACTGAAAAAGACAAAGGGAATTTACTTCTGTTATTTTCTTTGATGAAGAAAAAAAAAAGATAAAAAGAAAAAAGAATTTTCTTAGTAACTTTGTTCAATCAGAAGCAAAATGTTTCTCTCACACAAGTGATTTTTCCATAGGTAAACGCTTCTACAGCAACACTTTAAAAAAAATCAAAGAACAACAAAACACAAAAAGATGTTAGCAGTTGTTAAAAACATTCTGATCATACTTAGGTCTGATAGAATATCATATTTAGGGGATATAAAGTTTTATAAATGTTCCCCACTTGGACTCAGCAACAAAATGCACTGTTAAATCGATGAAGGAAAGACCAAACAGTCATCAGGTCCCTGGAAGAGAGGCTGAGCACCTCGCTAATGAACCCTTCAGTCCACTGAGGAGCACCACTGATGAGAGCTCATTGGGAAACCCATCTCCTCATCCTGTATGGAAAGACTCATGGCTGAAGATTGTGATTTTGTCTGTCTGAAATGAACCAGTAGCACAAAAAAAAAAAAAAAAAAAAAAAAAAAAAAAAAATTCCATCTCTCAAAGAATTTCAGAGTTACAGAGTGTGCCAAATTGGTGTCCTCAGAGCTCATATGCTCTGGTGAGCTACAGGCACAGCACAGAGCTGGCGTCAGCAGATGGGATAATTCCATTTTGTTGTCTCAAAGTACATTAAACATGACTTGACATCTACTCATTGGCATAAAAGTTCCAATTCTCTGAAGCAACTGTCACCAAGGGCTGCTTCTGATGCCATCTACAGCTTGAAAAAAAAAAAAAAAGAAAAAAAAAAGAGACAACAACAAAAAAAGACTTATTCCCTGAACCATTTTGGGTCCTTTGGTCATTTAGTCTATCTGTCATCAATATAATTTCATTTCAGTCACCAGATAGCACAAGAAATAGCCTATGTATTTTCTTACATCTCTTCTGTCCAATTTCCACTTGGGATGCATGTGGAAACGACAAAGTCCCAAAGCAAAACATGAAATATTTCTGTTCTGAGTGTAACTCTAATGCAGAAAACTACTCCAAAGGGATTTTTTTTCCAATACAGTCTTATATCAGATGATTCAGGTAAATATTGCAGGATACTCATCCAAAAACAAGGCCCTGCACATTTCAAGACTTGCTCTCTCCTGCAATCCCGAGGATGGAAGTGGAATAGCAACAGCTGTAAAAGGATGTGACCTTTTAATTGCATCCAGCAGTCTAGAGCTCATCTGTCCTCACTGCATGCACTGAAGATATTCAATGAGTAAGGAAGAGAAGCAGCAGAATCAAAAGAAAGCCCATGCTAATGTTACACATTCATGCGAATACAGGGAAAAATAGACTTCCCGGAGTAAATACAGACATAGTTCATGACAGAGTTGGCTGCATGTGGTGTTAAAAATCTGTCTCTCACCTACATACTGAACCTATACTATCTTCCTATGAATTTAAGCAACTTTCGTAAAGATACTAGAGCAAGTGAGCTGCCTGCCTGCTGCTCTTAGAACCCACTGAGTGTGCAGTCAGATTGTCAATCTTAGATTTTGATATATTTAAAATTTACATATACATACACATGCCCCTGCAACTAGTTGTTAACTGCTGGGGAAGAAAAAAAATGCAAATGGAGAAATAAAAAGGTACGGACAGAGGAAAATAAAAGAAACACAAAAACAATAGCTGAGAACTTGTCAAATAAAAAAGCATGAGTATTTCAGCTTCTGAAAACTCTTGAAAACGTTGATTATTCTTGTGAAATATGACAGTATTTAACATCCCCCACCTTGATCTCAGGAACATTCAGTCCTAATATGTTTAGCTGCATAAGAAAAAATATCAGATTAAGCTCTCCAGCAAGTATGCATGTGTGCCTTCCCTGGGACTCCTCAGCAACTGGCTACAATAGACATTTCCCTTGCATAACATGGACTAGGAGTAGTCACAAAGTGATGGCCAAGGTAAATTCAGGCAGTACAACCTGAAACAGCACAACTAGACCCGGTGTTACTTTGAAAACGGAGCAGCACTGATGCTCCTGAATGACTGAGGGGGGNGAGCACTAGGGGAAGGCGCTATCTTTCCTCTCTCCTTGTCTTGTTGTGGCTCCCTGCCCACCGGAAATCGTCCTCACCATCTCTCAGGGACACATCCCTGGGATCAGTTACTCTCCTGGGGAGGTCCTTCTTCCTGCCCAGAGGATTGCTCCCATGGTTAAAGCTGAAGCCTGCCTCAACCCTGCCCATCTCCTCTTAAGAGCCTGTATATATACATATATATATTTGATATCAATTACAGGGAAGACAGGGCAGTCTTTCAAACTTCCAATATGTCAACATACTGTACAAACAGGAAGCAGCACTGCAGCAACAGGTCATAAAAAAGCCTGCAGATCAACCAAGAATCAGGAGTCATACGAAAAATAAGGGGGGAGGCAGGGGATATCAGGCCTTTTCCACCACAGTTGGCACATCCTAAATCTCACAGTTTCATACCCTCAGAGAAGAGCCATGTGTGCTTTAGGGAACTACTTGACCAAGTAGTGTTATAAATAATCACCTATTTTCACACTGCCTTTTCCCAGAACACCCTCCCTATCACTTAATCCCCTCTGCTCTTTTGCTCTCTCCTCAATATACACAACACTCCTACAGTAGGTGGGGACAGGACAGGGTCTGAATAGACCCCACTCAGCAAGTGGTTTTCTCTCTTTGGTAGGAACCTTTCCATGGCAGAAGCACTCTGAAAGCAGCAATGCACCTTCCCCTCCTTAATCCCTTCCTAATGCCTGCCTTCCACCTTGAAGCGACATTCTAAGGCAAGTCAGGACAGATTCATTTCTCAAGATTCTGATGAGGGATGGCCAAGATCAGCTGCCAGCTAGAGAGACTGCAAGGCAGGGTGGATGGGCTTTGACCCACCCAAGTTACTGTTCACGACAAAACGTACCCGTTATAAGGTAGAAAATCCCAGCATTTACAGTATTGCTGTGAGCACTCTCATCTAGGAAGGATCCTTATTAACATTTCCTATCATATCAGCCAGCTAAAGGTGATATTCTAGTTTATCAGTAATATCTGAATGGCAGTTCTATTTCTTTTTTACTTTTTTTTTTTTTTTTTTTTAAGTAAAATTAAAACCACCCTGCTTCCCATGAGTATTCACCATTTTATAATCCAAGCCATCCCAACGCAACATGAGTATGCACACAACTGGCTATGTTTTTTAACATCTGCTTTTCATTTTCTTAACAGGAAACCAACACAATTTCCATGACAAAGGAGGATTCTGGTGTTATACTCTCATTTATCTGTCATGTGTACACTTGGCAGCATTTGATCTTTATTCTCTAGATGCTTAAGGAATAATCTAGGAATTATTGCTTCTTGACAATACAAACAAATAAAGCTATCTATAAATAAACCACAGCGAGGATGAGGGGAGGATCACTTCACACCCGCAGAGGGACTGCCTCAGGGCTAGTTCTCTTTTATTTTTTGGCCATTGCTGGGATTGAGGAGGTCACCCTCCTTTCCAAACCCTTGTGTGCGAGCCTGCTCATGGGAAGAGGACGCCTCACAGAGGGACACCCATCA
>VXBW01007753.1:80966-124021 GCA_013400375.1 Thinocorus orbignyianus
ATCTTGCCTGATGCCTCAAGGAAGAGCTATGACAGCAGTGGGGCCAGAGCCCGTGAGCCCTGCTCCTGACCAGAAGCCAGATTTTGTTGGAACCAGGGCAGGCAGGATGTGACAACCCAGCAGGTGGCATGGCCCTCACCACCCCTTCCTAAGTACCTGCAGCATTAGCAGCCGAGCTTCACTTGCAAACCGCTGCTCAGTGGAGGGAAGAAAGGCTTTTGGGCGAGCTATTTAACCTTATCCCCACTCTAAGAATTTCAGTTTGAAAACCCAGGAAGAGTAACACTCTTTAAACAAACTGCAGGCACAAAAACATTGTTTAAAGTTTATGCTATACTCATGTGGGGCATTTGGGCTTGCACCCGCCAGATGCTGCTCAACTTTTTTTCTTTTTTCTTTTCAATTTTACTGTTTGCAGCATCTACCCATGGCTATTCTTGTTTGCCTTGGGCCTGATCCAAGCAGCTATGGGAGGAAACAGCCAGGACACCTATTGACTTTCTTTAAAAGTTGAATCAGGGCCATGGACAGTGATGGCTACAATCCACTGAGCCTTTTTTGAAGGCTTTAAAATTAATATCAGCCCTTTGATTTACATGTTACTAATAAGACAGATACATTTTAAACAAGGACAAACTTTCGGTTTTTTTGCCTTTCTCTTGCCTTCTAAGTGAAAATGTTGCTCATAATAGAAAGACACATTTGTAAAAAAACCCTTCAGGTTCCATTAAAGAGAAGTTTTATAAGGAAATAATTTTAAGATAGAAAATTAAAGTCACTAGTTAAAATTGTTCCAGTTTAATATCTTCACTGTCAAATGATGAGATTGACCCTGCAAATGCTTCATCGTGGCTGGGATTTTTTTGGAAGTGAAGAACACAAATCAGTTGAGCGCATGTTCCAATGTCATTTATAGCCAGATGCAATTAAAATGAAATGGCATATTGCCTACCTCCCTGTGGCATCCAGAGGCTGGAACTGTCTCAGATTTCTATAAGTTAATGAGAGTTAAGAACCTCAATATGGAAGCTAAAGCAGCCTTTGAACAAGGAGACATAACTGACATAAGTGTTCTCAGCATGCAGCTACTTGAAACCGCCCAAGAGAAATGCTGCACGTGAGGCATTGCACCAGACATTTACCCCTCACGTGGCTTCTGCCTTTCACTCATTGCTGCAGTGAGGATATCTTTCCCTGTTTGAGATCAGCAGCCTGAGACATCTCTTCTCAGAAGACTCTGCCTTGTTTTTCAAAGTCTCAAGCAGAGGTTACCCTTTGAAATGATGTTTGGTACAGGCCACATTTAGTGTAATAACTGGGTGGCAGGAGCATTATCCTGGGAAGTGAGAAGCTGTTTCAGCCTGAGGTTGTCCAAATACATGAACCATCAAAAGCTGGCCAGAGAGATTAAATCCCCAAATGAAAGTACTATCCAGACATAGACCAACAATAGCTCTATTTTTATATACAAACTTATTTATATATTCATCTTACCTCAGCTCATTTCCTTATTAAAAAAAATATTTTTGTCCAAACAGACCTGCTTGTGGTTTGCCAAACAATAACAATTGAACCTTTTTAAAGCAGAGATTTGATGCCAGAGGTGGTCTTAAAAATAAAATAATCAAATTGCAAGAAACTCCTAGTTTTGTAACCTCCCTAAAAAATAGAACAAAAGGCTTAATCAACTTGGGACATTTTTTTAAAAAAAAGCAAAGCATGTCTTAGCTCAAGGAATCTACTTCAGCCATCAGGACTGGAAATAAGGATTTGCGTTTATATTTCAGGTAATAGTAGAAAAAAAAAAAACCACTAAAAAAAACAAGAACACAGGAAAGTAGTTCTCAGTGTTATCTACCACCCCCTCTTCCCCCCTTCATTGCTGTTAATTACACGAGCAACCTCACTAAATCTCCTAAGCTTTTCTAGTAGCAAGCACTCAATATTGCAAATAAGGAATACGTAGTTTGGCCTACAGATAGCATAGTGAAGACATCTGGAGGGAAAAAAAATAAAAAAACAAAACACAAAACCAACACAAAACCAAACCACCGCAACCTTGTAAGTGTACCTATTAGTATTCGTGCCTTTATCAGCATATCTATCATGTTAAAAATACATCCAAGCAAACACTTTGTACCACGTGGGGAGAACAGTAAAGAAGATCTAAAAAAGGTTAGAAGAGTATGACCACTAAGAAAAGAAAAAAAGTCTCCTTAACCCCTTCTGATAATTTTTTTACATTATTTACATATTTTTTTATCAGTTAAAATAATATTCCGCAATTGAAATATGCCATGCAGGAAGAACTAGATACAATAGGTGGAAAGTGACATTACCTGAGAGACAGTTTTCTATTTCAATAGTCCTATTTTTTTACGGGAAATATTATATTTTTGACTGTACACCAGGAAAATTTTAGCAATATATGCAGTTTTAGGTGAATTCAGCTCCAGATATTTCAGCTGTCAAGAAGCAACAATTTATTTAGGGTCAGTTCAGCAATAATTTGCCCCTGACTGAGATGCCACAATGATTCATGGAAAACTATAGCTTGGATGTCTCTTTTTGTTTGCCTCCATGGGCTGGCTCCATACTAGATATCACCTCCAATGACCTCCACAGTCTTCCTTTAGCTGAATCTTAAGTAGGGGATGATGGAAATCCTTCAGACATAGTACATTATGGGAAACACAGTCCAGCTGTAGAGTGAGCCACAGAAAATGACTTCTAGTTGGTTTGAAGACTTCAGTCTTCAAACTTGTTTTCCCTTCTTTCAAGCTTCACACATCCCAGCCGTTTTTCACCTGGCCAAATTAACTTAATTTTCACCTATGAGTAAAATGATTAAGTAACCTGGCTGGATTAAAAATAAGTCTGTGCATATTGACTGATATTCTAACCCAGCCTGTATTTTCCTCCCATCGGAACTTTTAGTAGTCTGTGTAAACAGAGCACAGCTGGGGATCTTGGTCTGGGAAACAAAGATGGCACTTCTCATCATTATTTCTGTCTTACTCCAGCCTTACAATCTCTGTGTTCATTGGCTCGATACAAGTGCTGCTATTAACAACAATTCTGCAGTGCATTTGTCCCTTAGGACCTTGCAAGTAGACTTCCTGTTAGGGCTACTAATAGAAGGTGAAACCAAGAAGAATCCATTCAATAGGTTCCTCCAGGTCCCAATATGTGTGTTTTTACACAGTAGATAAATTGCACTAGGTCTACTCTAATAAACAGAAACTTGGAATAAAAGCAGGCCTAAAATATCATTCCATTATCCTGTTTCTGTCCACTGCCAAAGCAAGTATTATGTCAGCTATTATAGTTTCAAGCACGTGCACACACTCTTCACACATATTCACAAGTGCACCTTTATATAGGGAATGTATGAACATATGTATGTGTGTATGGAAAACCAACTCAGTTAGCATGTGGCTCACAGACAGCCTTTCCTGCCACCTAACTATGGCTATAAATGAATCATAACTCCAGCAAAAATTTCTGCTTTCATACTCATGGAAAACGTTATGTTATTTTTGGCTTATGTCAAAGAAAAGTAGAGTGATAGAAGAGTGGGTACAGAAAGGTTCATCTGAATTTTCATCTCTACAAGCCTTTTGAGGTCTCTCTAGGTTCTGTTTCTTTTCATAGGCTCAAGAAGCATACTTTATGTTTACATTTATTCTATCACGCTGCAGAACGCAGAAGAACCTATTTAGGAATGTGCATTTTATATGTACATTAAATACATATAGTAAGTATAATGATCTATAATTTAGCTCTGTGATCTGCATAAATATTCATCAATCACTTAAGACTGTAAAAGTAGCAAGTTCGAGCAAATTAGATAAAGTAAAACATTAAGGTTTCTATTTTTGAAACACTCTTCATCCATACTTAAAGGAGGGAAACGAATCCTCAAACCATGTGAAAAAAAAATAAAAAAAATTACTCATAGCTTTTCACTTTGCTGCCACAAGAATGAATTCCAGCAATTAACAGAAATAGCTTTCTAGTCTATCCTGTTATCCATACTAGACAAAGATACCTCAACAGTGCTGCCATCCAGAGGTGAAGAGACATGTTAAGGGCAAACAGCCTTAACAAAACGAGAAGTCTTGCCTGCAAGATCTTTGTCCAAGATGATGCTTCCTCCGTAGCAAACACAAAAGAAACTCTAATAAGATGTTTTTGTTAACAAATTATATGCCACTCCTTCATCCAGCAGCCTAGCCAGACTGCACATTCAGAGCTGGCTTTCTCTGCCATCATTTCACAAATCCAAAATGCTAAAGACAAAAGCTTGGAAAGACAGAAAAATTAGATCCACATACTCCAGAATCTGGGGAAATAAAAATGAGACATGTACTTCATACCATGGGCTAACGCACTATTCTTGCTTGTCTCTGAATACCTTGCCTTTGTAAGGGTGTCTCCTCCTATCCCTGCCAGTGTCCCAAGAGAAGCGCTTGAAACTACACTAGTCTTTTTATTATTATTATTATTTTTTATTTTTGTTACTACATGCTAGCAGTGAAATGACTGGCTTTTCAGTCGGTTGTCACAGCCTGCCTCAGCCTCAGACCTCCAAACTATATGTACTCCATCCCACTCATGTCCTGTTACTTCCCCCACTCCCTTCCAAGAAAAGACTACTGGTATTTACAACCGATCCTGCAAGCACCCAGGAGGTGTTGCTCACTCAGAGCAAGTGGATCTCTTCCTGAAGCCCCTCCTGAGATCCAGCCTCATAGAGGAAAGCAAGGCATGTATATCTGAGGAGAGGCACTCATGAGTGAAACAAAGCCTGTTACCCTGTTGGTACTGACACTGCCTTGCAGTTTCAACAGACATGCTCTAAATGCGTTAGGGTGTCTCAAATATGTCCTTGTTCAGGAAAACCTTCCAGTTGTGAAAGGCTACACTGGTGTCACCTCACTGAATCTCCTTATGGAATTTAGGGAATAGATGATGTTACTCAAAGGCAGAATAGCATGGGAACTAAAACATATTCTTTCACTACAAGGTTGCTGCTTGAAACAAGGCACGCACTTTTGGTGCCTCTGTCAGCTCAAGACTAATCAATTCTCTTCTCTGAGATACAGTTTCTTCCCTGACCTCCTTTTGAATGCTGATGAACTACAAATACAATATTTCTACTGGAAGGCATGAAGCAGCTAAGTAGTTCATGCAAGGATGCAAGACTTTCTTAAAGTTTCAGAGAGCTATCCGGCCTACGAAGGTTGTTTCAGGAAAAGAAGTAGTCACATGTAAGGCTATAATAACTAGTGATTATGAGACTTCAGGAGTAGAGAAGGATAAATAATGGTAGCACCTCCTCCTATACCCACAGACCTCGACAAACAATACATCTTTGACATACCTTATAATCAAATCCCATACACATTTCCATACTTTCCACCCCCTGGGCATTACTCCAGCAGTGTCACTAATTTTTCAGCTTTAAACCCCAGTCCATGCCTCCACTTTTATAACTGAAGATCAACAGGCTAGTCACTGGCACCATAGAGTAGGTGCAGAGAATCAGACAGTGCAATAACCTGATCAGCCCTAACCTTCCTGCTAAGTCTTGTGTCATAGGTAATGAGGAAGATTTGTTATGGCCTCTGGCAAAAAGTGCTTTGATGAATCAGCTTCAACAAAGGAGACACTGACTTTCAGTAAGATATCCCCACCTTCTGCTAAGGTTTGCGCAACACCACTATTTCTCTCTCCCCTATGGTTAGAGTAAAAATACTTCTACAAATGGGCACCATTCCCTATAATCGTCACTGGAATTTCAGTCTCCATATCCCAGAGCTGAGCTTGGTCCGCAGAGTGCAAAAATAAATTTGCTCTGCCAGTTTTCAGTGGTGTACCATCCACCAACAAAAATGGTTCCTATTAATGATTAAATGAGAAACTTTACAGTTCCTCTCCCACACAGGTCTTTGCAGACCTTTTGGGCATTACATTGGAAAAAAAATATTGCATAACTGCAGCTGCTTTTCCTTTAGACAGAGAACTATGTTTTCAGTTAGCTGTGTTTTCACATTTGGATTGGAAAAAAGTTCAAACAGTTTCACTCCAGCAACTGAGTCAATATACAACATGCTCCTGCTTGTATGGGAGAAATAAGTATGCAAAAAGCTACACAGAGAGCTTGCAAGGGTAATGAATGTTTGCTTGTAGAATCTGCCACAAGGTGGACGGTGAGTAACAGCTCACCTGCAAACTGCCTTGTAGGCCAGTTGTATCACTCTTATCTTTGGATCCTGCTCTGCCTAAGGCTGCATCCTGAGCTGCAGTTCTACTGGTATAGCAACACTGCACTCAAATATAGTACAGACATAACTTATAAAGCTGTTTTGTTGTTTTGATAAAACTAAACCAGCTACAGCATTAAAGAACAATTTGACAGGGTAGTCATGTTTCTATCAGACAGTTCAGCTGGGATTGCTGTGCTGGTCAGGAATTACACCTATTTGTATGCAGGCTGACAGAGCTCTGCTGGCAGACATCCCTAGTACAGAGCCGGCCACAAAGGAGATGAGGACAACTGATAGGAAAATTTATTTCAGACTGGACAGTTTTCAAGCATAAACTGATTTTACAGAGAAAAATCCAAAGTGTTTTGTCTACTTTACCAAAGAAGCCTCAAGAGCGTGGAAGGCCACAGGGGCAAAAGACAGGACATAGTTCACCTTCAATATAGCTAAACTCTCCCCTCTACCCTAAAAGTATGCCCACGTCTCACTGTCTGCTGGGTGTTGCCCCTGGCCTGTGCCCTTCCTTGGAGCTTGCCCAAGAACTTCCCAGGAGACTGCCAGTTGGCATAGATCAAAATCATGCCAGGAAACACTCTAACAATGAAAACAGTATGGGGCACCTGCAGAACAGTGCTCAAGGCTATGAGCAAGACCTGTTGGGTTTCCTGGTATAGGCTTAGCCTTTCCACGCACCACTATAATAAATGAATAAACTCCATACAGCATGTAGTTTATCTTGGAGCTCTATAGGAAGCACAGCCCACGCTTGGTTCTTACCACTACCTATCAAGTAGCTCAAATGCCTGCCAGCACTGCACTGGAATTCTAATTTCACATGATGAGTGACCCATTTTGCATTATTTTTCTGTTGCTGTACAGACACAGACATAAAATACGTGAAAAGAGTAGTGAAACACACCTCGTCTGAGATATTATAAAAATTAATTTACTTTGCAAATAATGTTTCAAGCATCCTACTGAATCAAATGCTACAAGAAATGCCACATATCAGCTCTGCTTTCTCCAAAAGAAACATTCTTCGAATATTTATGATTTATTCCTTTCATGGAGTTAATGAAACATTATATAATTATATATCCTCCACAAAATAACACCGTTTGGGATAAAGAATTTTCAGGGCTCGAAGGTCTTTTGTGTGGATGGATACAGACCTAGCAAGCAATGACAGTGACAGGTGGGGTGAGGATTTCCACAGAGTTAGGCTGGCTGGGGAAAAAGTCAGTCAACCACTCACATGCATGAACTAGTTTGACTTCGGAAATAACATACAGGTCTCTATGCCCACTGCATTTAGTTCTTGGGCTCGTGTATGACAGCATCACCTAAATATACCAGCTACATATTGCAGTACTAGTCACTGGTTGAGGTCATTCAACATGTCACAGAAAAATCATCACTGCCTGAAAAGCAAAGCTTATAGACTATACTCCTCTGAGTCAAAAGATTAGCCTATGATTTAAAAGTGCAAGCTGAGGATGTAGAGTACATCTCAGAAAACACAGAAACACCAAATAACTGAGACTGGAACAGATTTCTGTTTGTTTGCTTCAAGCCCTCAGTCAAAGCACAGCCAGCTTAAGAGTTACATCAGACCAGCAAGTACCACTAAAGTTTTTATTACCTAGCCTCCAAGGAGAGGGATTTCACTGCATTTCTGAGAAACTACTCCAGTGTTTAATCATCCTCTGAAGTCCCAAGTATCCAAAAGGCTTGTTCTCTACGAAGATACAAAACATTAACTAAAAATGTTCAAAAGTGAGCTTTTTACTCAAGATTTTTCTACAGAGCTTCTGTAGGTAATTTTTTATTGTGATAGAGTACAGAATTACTCTCTACTTATATTTCAAAAAATAATATTTGAATTATATCAGAATGCTTTGATCCTATAAAACTGGGAGCTAGAAATAATTAGTACTAGGAAACAGTTTACATTAGTAGTATAGATCTGAGAACATAATATGCACAAATTGTATAACAACAGAAGTAATATGGCAAGATAGGAGAAGCAGAGGATAAAGTCGAGAAGCAACATTGCCTGCAGAGCCCAACCAACCAGTGATGTACTGCTATAGTCCACTTACACTCTAAGCAAAACGTTTTGGCGCAGTTGTACACCCAAAAGACAAAGCAAAACCAACATCATAGCTGGTATCAACACACAAATGTTTCTCAACAAAAATGCAAACAAACAGACCAAAACACCCCACCATATCACTCGCTTTGTTTATTTATTTCCAGGATCTGAAAGCCACAAATGGTCAGATCTCAGTAATGCAACCACCTCTGATTTTCCAGTTTCAGAAATAACAGAGACAAGGGAAAACAAAGTGCTTTAGCAAATAACTGCACTGTGCTCCTTTCCCCATTATACCATGACAACTAGCAAGAGACATTAGACTTTTAAGATATAAACAAGTGTAACAGGTAGGTACCACCTGAAGGATCCTGATTTATAATTCTCTTTCCTGTACTATAGCTCTTTCAGCAATCCTGGTTACTTTGAGCAAATATAGAACAGCATACAAGCCTATAGGGTACATCCTACCTTCTTTCTGTTTTCCCCGTACACCTTTACTATGCTAGAAGTGCTCCAGCACTTGAATACAAAGAAAGAGGAGCCGCCTACAAGACCTCTTCAAAAAAAGTGTAATGACTTCTCCCCAATCAATCAAGATAAGCAGCCTGATTTTTAGCGCAGCTTGTATAGTCATTTTCACATTTGTGAAACTTTACTACTTGATGAGGTAGCATTTTGCACTCCCTTCAAGCAAGTGTGAATGACTATGTAAGGTAAAAGACATTGGAGGAGCAGACAGCTCAGGTGTTTTAAATGCTTAATTACTTACACAATTCAAATTCAGTTTTTCCTCCAAAAGGATCACATTAGCTAAAAATTTTGCAACTTAAACCCAGAATAGAAATATCTGCAACACAGAAGATATTGAAGTACCAACCACCAGAGAAGTGCATATTTAAAAGTATATTAAGATGAGTTTAAATCCTCACTCCTATTAGCACATGTCTCAAGAGTCCTAATGACTGCATCTTCATCTAGCTATTCTAAGAAAGGACTCAGGACATTAAATTGAAAGAACACTAACTCAGGAAAAACCCAACCACCAAATACTTTTCTTCTGTGTTAGCAAACTGAATCAGTCCATCAAGGGATCAGAGAAAAACCAGATGAACATAATAGGACTGCAAGCCTGAGCATTGGTCCAAAGAGCAGCCAAAAGGGAAAACAACAGAAGTGAGTCACTAGATCTGCTCTCTCGTCACAGCACCCTGAAGTACAGTAGAAGGTAGGGAGCCAGAAAGCAGAGCACTGAAGTGAAAAAGCCATCACAACAGGCAATTACCTTGATATAGGAGAGGTATTATCCCAATTCTCATCCTGTTGCTCATTTATTTACTCATAACCCTGATGCAGAGGTGAAGGTCTTTCAGTGCTAGAGTGCATTTCACATTTTGTTCTCAGCCACTTACATGTCCCAGGTGATGTGCAGAACATCCTGAGAGATCTGAAGGTCTCAAGTGGGCACGTACAGATCTATATATACATTTTGTTGCCAAAGCGGGGATCTTATGTAATATGAAAGTATAAACAATAGTATCTTTTAATATGAAAGCATTATAAATGTGCATACTGCACACAGTCTAAATTGCAATTTGTTCAAGTTCAGTTTTAAGATTTTAATTTTTCCAAGTTGCACTTCTGTGCTCAATCAGCGCTGCGTTAGTTTTACCCTCTAAAGCTGGTGTATCACTTAAAATTTAATTTATGCCAACTCGTCAGTGAACAGTGATGGTGGCCTGCCCCTGTCCCAGTCCCCAGCTCCTTAGTCCCCACCACTGTGTCCACTGTGTCAGTGTGGCTCTTTGGGTGGCTCTGTGGTAAACTTTGTGGCAGAAGGCAGAAGACAGGGTGCTACTTTTGAAAGGCATCGTACCTCATGCCCACGTATATAAGTCTATTTGAAACTGTACCCTGAATCTCATGAAGCAATAATCCTCCAAAGATGTTCCTTGCTTACCCTATGAACATGATTATCCATTGCTTTTCAGCTTGGAAGCTCGTTTACTCTGGCTCCTGGATGAAATACAAGGTTAAACAAATATAAATGTCACCAATTTATACCCAGTTAGCATAGATGCAAATAACTGCACTGGGAACAAGACAATGGTCAAGCGAAGTTGTTGAATTTCAGGTTTTGTTCATTTAGGCTCCAGACTGCAAATCCTGTCTAAGCAGTGGCTCTGTTTTCCTATGAAGCCAGCAGGATCAGGCCCTGCTTCTGACCAGCGTCATTACAAAGGACGTGGGGAGGGGGGAGGAAGTTTTCTCCAGGGAAGTGTAAAAATTATTCATGAAGCTCTACCAAACAGAAAGCCCATGGAGCTTCTCTAGACCAACAGTTACACAGCTGAAGCTGTTTTCAGCTGGTCTAGAGACATATGCTTTGAACTGCTACTTTTAGTGTTTTATCACTTGTCCACAAAAATTCACTTAGTCTGAAACCTGGATGTAGGAGCATGAAGACTTTCATCAAAATCCTTTAAAATAAAAAAGAAAGGAAGAAAAGGCAAATATATTGTGTTTAATTTTAAGTTAAACATGCACAAAGAAAAACAAACAGGCTTCCCCGTTTGAATTGCTTTCCCTCCCTTGTGCTTGTGTAACTTAAACAAGCTTTTATTTAAAACATGATATTTTCCAGACCCTTAAGACCTTTGCTTAAATTAGGCATTTGTGGAATTTCTGATTTAAAATTGAAATGACTGAATAGAAAATACAGCAGCAGCAGAAGAACACAAGCCCTGTGTTTCGGTAACTTCTTATTTACAGCTTGTTTTATTACATGTATCAATATTAAAATCTCTCTATAAAGTCTAACTAAGGATTGAGTACAGGTAAGATTATATCCTCTCTGATGTATTCTTTTGGGTTCAAGTTATGGCAGGCTACGGTACATTACAAGACCAATGCCCCATTTTATCATTAAACAGCCAGAGTGTTTCTTTGGGCCACAATACACTAATGTATTTAAGTGTGTGGCTAACTTCAGTTATGCAACTAATTCCATTGGTTTCAGCAGGAGTGGTCATTTGCTTTATGTCAGACAAGCATTCAAACATTTTGCTGGACTTGAGATGAGCTCAGCTTTATACAGAGCTCCTTCTTTAATTGATTGTCTGATCCACCATATCAGAAAAGTACTGGGCATCCTGGAGAATTCCTAAGGGCATGAAGAGATATTACCACAAAAATGTTAGAGAAAAGAGAAAGGGTAAATTCTAAGAGGCTGCCTCTTCAAGTGAGCAAAAACATATCTAACTCTAATCATATTGATTAAACTATTTTGTTTTAATAGTGTAGCACTGGCCTTAAATTTGAGTTCCCTGGCTTTGATGGGAGTGTGACATAAATTTAGCTTTACTTTATATAGAGTCTTTTTCTCCTGTTTGTTTTTTGGGTGGTTTTTTTTTTCTTCTTTTTTTTTTTTTCCTTTTCTCTTAATTCATTTAACATGTACTCCCTTTGGTTTCATTATAGAGCAAATTTTGAACAAGTATAAGTCTGGGGAGTTTTACTACCTAATTAAAAACATGTTCCTGTTCCACACATTGATGGGAAACTCATGTCTCAAAGGGTTAATTAACAGTCTTTACACATTCTGTATTTAGCTCAGGGTACAAAGCCAAAAACATAAATAACGTCTTAGACGGAAACAGGAGGTGCAGATGGTTTTTAAATTTGGTTCTTAGTGCATTTTACACTAGCCAGAAATATGTACCGCATAAAACTGAAACAATGACTCAGTAACCATACTTAATGCAGAGTTATATTTAAAATGTTCTTCCCCTTTTGCAATTTCGTATCTTTTGGACTTACAAAATAATAATTGTAAGCTTGCTGCAGTCAGATGTCTGTAAGCAAGAATCCTTGAGACAGAAGTGCAACAAAGATCTTGGAACTGAGAGAGACAAATTACAAGCATGAAACTACGCTCTTGTGTACATAACAGATAATAATCTGACAAAAACAAAATTAAACACTGGAGTGACAACAGAAATTAGCACACTGATTTACCAGTTCTCCATTTACAAAGCAAACACCCTATAAAATAGCACTAACTTGGCATTAATTTTAAATGAAGCAGAATTATTAACTGAGGATACTAGCTTAAAAGCAAGAGAGGAGATTTCTGAGAAGCAAATGCTTTAAAAAATCCCATTGCAAAGGTGTAACATGGAACATCGCCCACAGGAGTCCTACAAGTCCCCCATCACCGGCTCTCACCTACATAAATATTCTATTGTATCCAAATGGCAAAGGGATCTGGTAAAAGCCAACGTTAATTGAGACAGCTGAATGAGACCATTGACTGAGGTGCTGCTAATTGGGTAAAAGTGTTTGCAGGTTTGAACTCATGTGCTATGGGATAGTGGAAGTGAAGGAAGCATGAGATGAATACAGAAGACTGCCAGACCATCCTGTTCCCTCTTGTTACTAGTTATTCTGTTCCAACAACAAAGTGGCCTTGGACATATGACATTAGTGTCTCACTCTAATGTCTCTAAATGGCACTTAAACTTTAACTAGCCTCTAAATGTGCCATTAAAGTGAGTTAATTTTTAACAGGTATTTTGTAAGAGAGCCGCTTTGTGTAAGTTTACAGATTTGTGAAATGCCAATTACACGTGTTCTTGAAGTAAAAATTGCAAAAATACATAAAATACAAGTATTTCTACAAACCACCTACAGCTAAACTAATACTCCACTTCAGAACTGGAGCTCCAACTCAAATGCCTGTCTTCTCATGTTTGAGCATCTGTCTCAAAAGAGGACTCCAGTCTGTGGCTTCAGAGCAAACATAAACAATCCTCTGTAGCTTTGAATTAAAATTGAAGAGCTCAGAGGGTTTTTATGGGTTGAATATAAGCTGATGTAGTCCTACTAAGGGTTCCTTACTCGGTATGCTTGCAGTTTTGGAAGCACCCATGTATCTTTCTGCAGCCTTTAACTCCTTTAGTAAAGAGGTAACTTTGATACTTCGGTGTCCAGTATCTAAAAGATGGGATCTGTATACCCCCAGCTCATTTAGATCCTCTCAGGAACATGCTTTTGTGTTTGTGAACACTCTTCTGCTTCTAAATCACTTAAACATCATCTGGAATCTGAAACCTAAGAGGAGATTATATGGGCATTACCTCAAATGCAAATGGAGAACATTCTGTAAGACTTTATGAAGGAACGCAATTTGCTGAGACTTCAGATCACCACGTAACACCTTGCAAATCAGCTCAACTAAGGAAGCCCAGACTCGCTAAATGGGGTGGAACTTGTGCCAAGTACTGTGCGTTCCAGCATTAAAGACACATCTGTCAAGGAGGGGCACATTTCTCTCTCTAAGCAGAATACCAGTCTCTTCTTCCTGCGTTATGCAGAAAAAGATAAAAGCATGGCAGTGTCCGCTAGCTGGAGTCAGTAGCATTAATTAGAAAAGAGCATCTTCCCTCTTCTTCCAAGAGTAGGAAAGCACTCTGACAGCATGGAAGGAGTAACACCAGAGTCCTGGATTTCAGTGCTATGGTCCAGGCCCCAGCTTGATTATAAAAAGTGAAGAAGGTGGCCTGATAAATAAGGTGCTGGGTGCCATAAAAGGCATCATGCCTTTATGTGGTACTTGCACTGTCTCTGTTCTGTGTGCATGTTAGAGGACTACCTGATATTGTCCTTTTTTATCTCTTCCCACTTCAGGAAACTACTGGAGAGAGTCCAGCGTAAGGCAACAAAGATGATTCAGGCATTGGAGCATGTCCCTTATGAGGAAAGGCTGGGAGAGCTGGGACTCTTTAGCCTGGAGAAGAGAAGGCTGAGGGGACACCTTATTAATGCTCACAAGTATCTGAAGGGTGGGTTGAAGGAGGATGAAGCCAGACCCTTTCCTTTGGTTCCCCGTGACAGGATGAGGGGCAACAGGCACAAGTTGGAACAGGGGAAGTTTCATTCAAATATGAGAAAAAACTGCCTTACGATGAGAGTGACAGCCCTGGAACAGGCTGCCCAGGGAGGTTGTGGAGTCCCCTTCTCTGGGGATCTTCAAGATTCACCTGGATGTAGTCCTGAGTAATGTGCTGTAGGCAATCCTGCTTTAGCAGGGGAATTGGGCTAGATGATCTCTAGAGGTCCCTTCCAACTCTGACAATTCCATGATTCCTGGTTAGGATCAGAGCTGTCCTGCAGGAAGCTCAGCTTCCTGCCATCCCTGAGATGGAAAAGTCACCCCATTTGCAGGAAATAATGATGCAATGCTGTAACAACAATACAGCAAATCGTGCAAGAACTTGTAGGAGAAGGAGGATTTTATTTTAGAGCAAAACTGGTATCAGTCACACTCTCACATACCCCCATCCCTGCTCACAAGCGCTAAGGCTTGTTGTAAAGGGGTGGTCTGCCCAGCATGCATGAGTGCCCAGATGCTCCTGTTCAGGTGCCCTGTCCAGACTTCTGTGCAGTGACACAGAGGACCTGTATATTACCAACTCCTCCTCATGTCTCTTCTTCTTCCTCAGCTGGCAAGCCTGTCCTGGTTTTGGATGTGCCTTTTTGCACCCTTTAGGGGATGACAGTGATTAATCTCTTCATCCTGTTCCACCTCTGTGAGTCATCAGGGTTTACTCACTCTACTTTGTCTTCCAATCTGGTTGACTTGAAAAGCTGCACACATGTGTGTGCTAGGATCCTGATGACCTGCTAATCTAGCTGCCAACAGCACATGCCATTCTTATAACCCTTCTCCAGCTGTTTACTCATTCTGCTGTTTCTGCAACCGCATTTATCCATTAGCTCTCCTACGATACTAATTTTAACATTTCTACTACAGTTCTCCACATCCCTACCAGTTTGACTGGGTCATTGGTAAGCAACATGTGGAATTTTTTTGTTGCAGCCTCTGTGTAACCAAGTTGCCTGGGTCAGCAGGATGCAGCCTTTTAGGCTGTGTGAAAGGGAAGGGGACAGGACCCTGTCTGATAGTCTGCAAAGTGTACACCCACAAAGATACAGCTGCAGTAAACGATACCAGCTGATGATGCTGAACATAGGGGAAATGAAAAGTAAATTTGATGCCCTGGGTAGGACAACATTCCATAACCAGAGCAAGTGAATATTGCCAGAAGACATCAGAGGTAATGAATATGGGAAGGAAACCAGTAAGCACAGTACAGAGAAGGAGTTCTTTCTATTCCAGGTTAGCCCCTGAAGAAGACAAAAGAAGGAAAGAGACACCAGGTAAAGAACAAAGTGTGGATGAAGGGAAGTCCTTTTGAAGCAGAAGTATCTGTGAGCACTCTGGAGGCAAGCTGAACATCTCACTAAGTAGAGTGTAAGTTTAAATAGAAAAGGACCGGAAAACAATGCTTGTGGCAAACAGAAATACAAGTTATTGCATATCTTGCATATGACATTATCTCAAAGAATTGTTCTTGGTCAGAATACCACAATAATAGAGACAGAACCACCAGCCCAAAGAGGTTTCCAGAATGAGGACTGCTGGAGGCATTTATGTAGGCAGCCACTCACTTCCACCTATAGCAACACAACCCTTTTAGTATTCTTGTCTGCCAGTAAATACCTTAGGGCTCCATGTGGGACCTAAGTGCGCACTTGAAATTTAAAACAAGTGTTTTAAACAGTTTATCTGAATCGTTATGGCCTTCAGCACAAGTCAAAGTCCTCTGCTATAACATCTAGAGCAATATCCAGGTTTTATGTGGATCCAAAGACTGCTGTAAGATGTATAAGAAGAGTGCATATAGTGGGTCAATTGTGATAAATGGTGAGAAAAGGAAAGGAGGGGAAAAAAAGAGAAGTGAAGCACGTCCAGAAAATATGAATGCAAGATAATGTAGCATAAAGGAAAGGAACAAGAGAGTATGGAGAGAAAATTAGCAGTTCCATCTCTTAACCCTCTGATATTAACCCCATATTCCAATTTTATTACAGCATCTCTCCAGTGTCTTGCTCAGTTTTCCCCTTATTGCTCTCCCCACTCCCCAACCACCATTTGAGTCAAATAGCTGCTTTCCGTTCCCTTCACCTAGTTCATTTTAGAAGACTTCAGGTTTTCCCAGCCTATTTAGCTCTCTTGAACCCGTCCAACAAAAATATAGGCATATTTATGCAGGCTAATATAGACATTTCAGTACTAAATGCTTAATTTTAGGGTCCATTGTTCCTACCCGCCAAACCTTATGCATTTCATACTCTAATAACTGAACCATGAAAATTACAGCTAATTTTGAAGCCTTGTTGGGGACAGGAGGGAGGAGGAAAAGAACCCCGAAATTACAAAATTACTAGCACAATCTGGTTAGAAAAAACTGATGATTTTCCACATCTTGCTTAATACAAAGAATACATATGAATACAGTGACTTTTTTTCTTTAGGTGCTCCCTAGATTGCTGACCTTCTTCAACTTGCCACTTCTTTTCTTTTAATCCCCTTTTTTACCAGTGTGCTTAACTGCTGTTTCCAGGAACATTTAACAGCCTGACCAATGGCAGACAGAAATCATAAGAGCAAAACCTATCTGTTTTCTGGTACTTATTAACCTTTTTTTTCCAGTTTAGGGCACGAATCCCAAAGATAGAGAGTTCTGACCCTAGAGTGACTCCATCCCCACCTGTGCCAAATATACTTTGTGCCTGATGGAAAGAGTTATGCAAATTATTTTTTAAAAAAACAATACATATGTGAGGTTAAAAAAGGAAGAAAACATACGGTATTAAACATGCAAATTGTTCAAGTCACTTGTATTCTTTACTTATTCCCTCCTTTTTTATAAATAAAATTATTAGTCACCACTTCCAAGAAGTGACTTTTTGTACCTAGAAATCATAAAGCAAATCCTGCTTCTATCCATCTCCCACTATTTCCATTTCAATACAGAATAGTAAAAGAATATATTCCTAGAATGATGGGAAATGATCTCATAGTACAGGACGCTGTGCCACAACTCTCTAGCTCAAGAATGTTTAACAAGCCCTGCAAATTAAGTTTTGTTGTACCAGGAATGCTTTAATTCTGTCTTTTACTTAATGTGCATGATTTTAGTTTCACCCTCAAAAACTTCAAATAATCTGATTTCCTGAAGAAAAACAACCTGGGAGTAAGTTGTAGCTCTTCTGAATCAGCAGCTCCAGTTCATGTATTGGAATGGAATCCAGAGTCTCTGTCCCTGTTGAGCAAATGAGTTAGGGCCAGATAATCTCAGGCTGGTCCAAAGACCAAGGAAATAAAAGGAAAACCTCCTCTCTCTTTCAATTAGCCTTGAATCCAGCCCTCAGGCATCAAGTCCAACCCAAGTCCAACGCCAGCTTATGCTCTCTGCTCTGTCTAACCGTATACTGTCTCAACTCCAGGTAACACAAACCTGAAGTGTTGAAGGAGGTATTGAGCTATTTCCCCATGCAAACATTGCAAAACATAGTGCTTGTGGACACCTTTCTGTTGGCCTCTGTTCCCTGGTGAATTTCACATCTATATTTATATCAGGATCAAAACCTGAACTCAATACTGCCACAAGGAAATAATTTTTTGTTTTCTCAAATATCTGGATCTTTTAAGATTTTTGAACTGGGTTGTAAAGTGAATAAGTAACATCTGTAGAGCGATGGAAATATCACTTAAGTAAGCTTTTGGTTCAGAGTCTTGGAAATGGGTCCAAAGGAAAATAAGATTTTGTATCTTAATCTAAAATAAAAAAAATTTAAAAAAATTAAAAAAAGGAAAAATTAAGTTCAAAATGGATTGTGTTTTATTTCTTGGCTTGCCAATGGAAAAACAAACAAAAAACAGCTACTCCATTCAAGCGCATGTTATGTACTCATTCTGAGTAGTGTGTGTGTGCCAAGAACATTTTCTACTATGCAATTCTCTTACTATGTATAACTGTATATTTCATTTTGCCTAGAAATAACCTCACAGCATCATACAGTAGAAAAACAATGGCCAAGAAAATTAACTACCCACAAATCAACATTGCTGCATGGGCTTGAAAGCCAGCACTTCAGATGACTGGGAAATCCAAGTCTATTTTTAATGTCATATTTGTCCCGCAACCGTTGCTTCATCAGCATGATAAACATTATAATTTGTGGCTCCAAAAAAAAAGAAAAAAGAAACTTACCCGGGAAAAACCATATTTATGCAACTCTATAAGCATCCAGGGTGGAACATGTGCATCCATAAATTTAAACAAAACAGTAATAAACAAACACGAGTTGCGTTCAGTGTTTTCATTTATGCTATGCTGTGATACTATCTTTTGGCATTTAGTGCAACTGGAGGACACAGGAATCAAAGCTCTTCGGTTTGTAAACTCCCACTCATTGCTGTAAGCAATTTTGTTGTCTGCCCAATGTATTTATTTTTTGTATAACAAAATAGATTCTGTAAGTTGTTGAAGAGGCAATCTGTACTGCATTTCACTACCAGTATGTGTAGTGTTTATCCCAGGCTTTCCTAGTCAAGAAAAACAGGCAATATTGAGTGACAAAGCTGAAACACTCTGTTCATCCAAGGTTGTATGCTTCATCAGCTTAAACAACCACCAAAAATAAACCTGGTGCCTGATGCAACCAGTACAAGGAAAAGGAACTGATGAATGGATGGAGTACATAATAGAAGTGGCTACATAGAAATGCAGTCTAAGTGTTACCAGAGTGATTGAAATCACAGCAAACAAGTATGAAGACTCTGAAACACCTACCTGCTTGCTGTCTCAGCCTGATTTCAACTGTAATCTGGTTTTGTGCGATACTTGGACTATTCACACAGACATTAGCACCCATTATCTATCACTTAGTTTCTTAGTGGATCGAGCCTATGCTGACCATGAGCAGTTTTTATTTCCCTAGTTTAGCTTTCCAGTAGAGAAGAATTTGGCAATAGTAAGTTTTGAATTTTTTTTAGTTTGAACAGTGGAAGAGGTATGATCAAACAACCTTTAGGGAACCTCCTCAGACAGAGACTTCAACAAAGACACCCCAACACTGCATCTCTGACACTTTATTTCTTCTATTTACACACCATAGAAAAGAGTGAACAAAATGAATGTCCCTTTTCCTTGCTGCAACTATCCTGAAATAAACTGCATAATCCTAAACTCAAAACAAAGGAAAATTTCTTCAAAGTTTGATGTGGAGGTTTGGTTTTTTTCTAGGTAAAAAACGTTTATGAGACAACATGGAACAGTTTCATTCAGTTACTCCCAATACATCATTGTAATATATATTTGTTTCTTGCACAAAAACACAGAGATACAACCACTGAAAGGGCAGAGGGACACATTACTCTATCTTTCTGATATATTCCTGTTAACGTTTCCCTCAAAACTGTGGAAAACACCCTACATCTATCATTCCATATTCCCAAACTAGGATGCTAAATATATGAAGAATAGAAGGATCAGAGGAAGTCAGAGAAAATCAACAAAATTCAAATGTCCATTGAAAAATAAGGAAAATTACTATCTAGTCCCTCTCACTCTCTTTTTGTTCCTTCCAGACCCTGGTATCTCCAGTGCTTTGGTCTGAAGTAAACATAGCTGACCATTTTGGAAGTTTAGCTTTCCTTTGTGAAAACTGTGGAGCCCCCTGCTCACCTAGTGTGTGCAGCATATCTGAAGCAGTACAACACCCTGCCTTGGCTGAGTAAAACTGTACCAAGGTAGTGGCTTGCTATCATTGCTTCTCACCAAAAAATGAATAGCTGTGCGGTAGGCTGTCAGGCTGCAGCATATACTTCTTTGTAAACAATGGCCTGATCCTGCAAGTTTCTTGTGTGGAAAAAAACTTCCTGAGGAAAAAAAAAAAAGCAATCTGATAACTAAAATCCAGAATTCTTGCCACCTTCAACATTTTGAGTAGTCTAAATTCCTCTGTAGCAATATTCCCTTTATTTAACCTCAGCAGACAGCCCCTTACTCAGCATAAGACCCAGGGGAAGAGAACAATGGTGTTGGTCTATGAGGAAAAGCTGGTAATTTGGATAACTGAGTGGCAATTTGAAGATCTCTTTGTCCTTTCTGAGGGGGACTGAGCTCTGGCTGGACGCTCAGCAGGATATTGTGCATGGCTGGAGCTGTGCTGGCTGTTTCAGGGCAATTGGCGCATGGGGACGTGTGTGGGTTTCTGCTGTGAGCTCTGTTAAAGTTGTTATCCCCTTCCCAGAGACAGGTCTCTTTTTTTTTTCTCTGCCTTATTTCCTCCTTCTTGCTCCCTTGACAGTAGCATATGACAACAGTCAAGAATCGAGAAAGAAACATTATCTTTCAACACAGAGCAAGAAACATTGCTGGTATGAGGAAAACAGCACTTCCCATAGAGGTGGTCTGTTTCTCACCCTCCACTTCACTAAGAGGAGCTTTTCCCTGGATCTCTCCCTACTCCCATTCCCTCCCGACCAACCACTCAATGTTGTTTTAAAAATTAAAGAAACAGGGCTGGTATCTTCACAGGAGAAGGTGCACTGTTTTTCCAAATGTAGCTCATTTTCACTCAGCTTCTGATGAGAAAAAATAGTTATTTCTGAAAGTTCCTAGCAGCAAACTTTCCCTGAAAAGAACTGATGTTCTTCTATGTCAAATTTACATTCTTCACTAAGTACAAAACCACATCTAAAATACTGTATTTCTTTTAAAGATGAGGTGAAACTGGGATGCACTGAGTTACTTCATGATACTGAGAAGAAAAAATAATACAAAAACACCCTGACCATGAACTTGTGACACTTTTCTCCCAGAACACGTGACAAATGAAAAGTGTTGAAGTTGCCTAGTCAAACACTCAGAAAGTCAGAAATGACAATATGCTTGACCTTACTTTTGTTCCCCTGTGAATATATAATACGATGATTGCACATTCAGGGTTGGGGTTTGGGTTTTTTTTTTTTTGAGTGTGTCCTTGTCTCGTTTTGTGAATAGAAACTAAAAATGCTTACAAAAATCAACATTTCATTGGCTGTTTTGACTTACTCTTTAGTGTATAATCATGGCCTTTACACACTACACTTTATTCAAAAGCTGTTCTCAAGACAGCTTTATTAATTTCCTCAAGACTTCTTATGTCACATTCAATACAATAGTATCTGAGTGTTTGAAATGTATTAATTATCTTCATTGTATAGTTTCCATTTTGCAGCTGAAATAATGGTAGCAATTTCATTTTTTTCACCTGGGACTTAAGTTTTCAAGATTACTTATATGTCCAAAGTGCAGGTCCTATTCCCCTCTGCTTTTCTCTGAACACAGGGTCCAGGAAAAACAAATGCAAAATTCTCAGTCATGTTTTTTACATTCTGATTTTAGTGACCTGCTTAGGGTCATCTCACTGGAATTCTGGGAGAGAGATGGGCAGAGACCAGAGTTGTCCTCTGCCTTACTTGATGCAGATGATAATATAATATTTGAATTCACCTCCAAAGGCACTAGCCTTCTTGACTTCTCAGCTCTGGTACATCCTAAGAACAGATGTATCTTGTGCGCTCAAAAATGCAAGGGGCATATAGCTTGAAACCAACCTATATGATTAAAATGCAAATGCATGACCCAAACTGGAATTGTACAGGCAGTCTCAAACTTCACTTTCATAATTACTTGCCTCAAAAAGCTTAACAATGTTCTTTTAATGTGCACACGTTGCACGTATGCATAATACTTTTAGTGGAAAGTCTTGCTGCATCTTTTAGCCTCACTATTACACTAACTTTTTTAACTGAGTATATATGAGAAGGTTGAAACCAGAGTAAAATGCAATATGGAATAAAAATAAGAGCACCAAAATTATAAAAGACCAGCTTCATCTCTATAAGAGGCCATTATAAAGTCCAAACACAATATTAATAAACCCTGCTTTCAAGGGTCCAAATGACTTGTAATTAGTAAAACTATCTTGTGATGAGGGAGTAAAATTTTACATTATTTTTATTAATTAGCTACTATTTAAACTTTCTCTATTAATGCAAAATAAAGCTAAAATTATCATATCTATTTAACACAATGCAAAACCCACTTTCACTTTACAAAATGTATCTCTGCTAACCCCATGCAAGTTTTTCACATGAGTAAGCAGCAACTCCGATTTACAGTTTGTTGCCCAACCTAACTTTATGTCCACCACAAAGAAACATATTAAGGGAACACTGCATTCGTACACTCCCTTCATCTTGAAGAGTTCTCAGTACTACAAAAGTATGAATTATACCTAGATTTCTTGAAGGGTATTACTGTAGTTGTTTAATCACAGATAAAGGAAAATTCTGGTAGAATCTACAAAGATACCGTTACATTGGTATAAATCTGACTATCCTTTACCTCAAGCACAGTTCAGCAAACTTACTAGAAAATTCTTACTGAGATGAAAATAAACATACCAAGAGGTTCAAAGTGGCAGATAAGGTTTTAAGGGATTTTTCTAAGGTTCATGGGGAATCTGCTTCAATATTTAGGTAGAACTCAGTCCCTTGAGAAATGACAGGAAGATTTCTGTCTAAGTGAGAATAAATTTCTCTCAGAGCTCCTTCATATGGAATATACAACATGTTGTCCCTGGAGGAATCAGAAGCTGTATGCAGCTGCAGCCTGTTCCCGCAGAAGGATCCAGGAAGCCCCATGTAGTGTCTGCTCCTCACTGAAGGCATGAGCTAAGCTGAGGGAAGTTTCTTACTGTACGCAGTAACAGGCACAAGCTCATATCAATCTCAGATCCAAAATCTTCTGGACTGCTTAATATCCAAGTCCAGATCCAAAAATGAATGTTATAATTTTTTTTATATTTTTTATTTTTTATTATAATTTGCTTAAGAACTCTCTTCTCTCCTTTTAAATGCCACTGTGATTTAGTTGTCTTTAAGTTTGAAGGTCAGAACTGGAACTTGTGGCTTTAGGGGTCTCTGCAAAAGCCTGCGTACCTCTGCACACCTGAAATTTCTCAGGTCGATACATTACCTATTTCATTTTACTGACAGTAGAAACTAATAGCATACTAACAGTAATCCTCACTGCCAAAGACTTGAAAAAAAGTCTAGTTTTCCTCATGAACTAAAAAGCATTGAGATTTTTAAACCTGACAAATTGTCTTTCAACTGAATCAATAGGGCCTAGGCTGTTGTCCATATAGTGGTCAATGCTGGCATGCACGAAGCATGATGGCAACTGAACCACTTGTTGCAGTGGTCCAAGACTTTTCCAACTATCCTCTGGAAAAAACCCAAGCATTTTCCAGGCAGGAGGGAGAATGAATAGCTAGTCCTTACAGCATAATCCCAAAGCAGTGTTGTGAAAGAGTTAACAGCAGAAGCTGAGATTTATTTTCTTCCCATGACTTGACTAGCCTATGCCTCAGTCACATGATACTAAAACCAGCATTTTCCTATCTGAAACACCAAGGCATTAGGAGTATTCTTTCTGCTATTCTGAAATTTAAGACTCCCTGTTGACATTGCGATATTGCAGCTGTCAAACTGTTGGGCTCTTTCTTTACCAGATTACAATGCTAACTATCAAAAAAAATAAACAGAAACTGTTCATGAATCCAGATCTTTAATATCAATAGGAACTTCTACACAGCTGGGAATATACAAGCTGATTTGTTGGGGTGAATGTTAAATGTTGCACTGGACTCCAGGTACAAAAATAACAGTCAATCTGAAGGGAGTGCAGACAACACGGGACAGACTAGGTAGGTTAGATATGACCCCACCAGACAGCCTCCCAGATCTTTACTCATTTTTAGAACCAGACTGGGACCAAATGTTCTTAAGCTCTTGGAATTTCTGAAGAAGTGTTTTTTCAATTCCACTGTCCAGCTAGGATGGGAAACAGAAGTGCTGAAAGCTGCAGGAAAAATGCCGCTCCAGCCCAGTTTTACAGTCTCAGAAAATCTGGAGAGCTTTTATAAACTTTGGATCAGTGACTGCAGCTCTTTCTGAACCAAACCTCTGAACTTCTGAAGTCTGGCCAGGATTCAGATAATTTGTTGACTTTCTCCGCGAGACAGTTAAAACACTGATGGTACATGTCTGCGTGGTTACTACCTGACACTGTGCAAACACACAAAGACCACTCCCTCTTCACCTGGGAAAGACAGTCATATTGTCATTGGGGTCATTTTCCTACTCCTCAGGGGAGTGTCAGTGCCACATCATATTTGAGCTCAACAGTTAGGGCAACATATATCCATTTCCCCTACCGTTCCTGCCAAATGGGAGTGAGTGCAATCACTGTGCAGGGGCCTTTGAGTCACTGAGACCTACGATATCTACCGAAATAGCAAAGGTTGGTACAAATTCTTTCCTGACTGTCCACTTGCATCAACAGGTCCTCAAAGCCCAGAACAGTTTGTCCTGGACATCCTTTGTCCTGTTCCTCTGAACATGGGGACATGAACACGTGACTTGAGAGGCCAAGCTCGGTGCTGTCCTCTCAGTGAGGCATGACCACCACCACATAACCACTGAATCACCACCACATGATCCCCAACTTCAGTCTTGAGAAACACACTAGGGCTTTGAGAAATGGAACAAGTAGCCTAAACCTAAGGTCCAAACTTGTACCAAATATTTGCACATTGATGTTTATAAACTATCCATCAAGTGCTTGACTTTTATTTACACACAAACAGATCGATGAAGCAGAAATGGTAAAAATAGAGAACTCAAGTAGAAACAGTTACCTGCCAAATCAGCAAAGTGGGTAAAAATCACTGCATATATTTTCTTCTACTATATCATCAAGACATAGCTTGAATAATACTCAACAGTTGTATGCTTATAATAAATACAGTATTCTATTATTTTAATAAAGAGGTCATTGTGCATAGATTGTAATTACAAGCTCAGGACAAAATTAGCTATGCTGACTTAATTGATGCTATTTACTGTTGCAGTCCATTGGCAGCCAGCCATTTCTTGTGAATACCAGTTCTTCAATTAATCATGATGTTCCTTCAGCTTGCCAGAGTTTTCCGCAATGGCAGCTGCTATCTGGTGACAACTATCACGCATATCAGCAAAAAGAGCAATCTCTCTTTAAATTTAATAGTAGTTTGCTTTTATCACTCAAAGCAATGTCCTGAGGCATGATCTTCTGAAACCTCTTTTACCCTCATCAACTTGATCAGATTTCAGTGAAAGTCAGTCCTCTTTTTCTCTCTAGTGATGCAGTACATCAGACAAGAACTATCAAAAAAAAAAACCAAAACAAAACAAAAAAAACCCACCCACGAGCCTTGATAGTTCTCAGATAGTATCTATTAAAAAGGTGGCATGCATTTCTAATTAATCCATTTTAAAATTGCTCAGCAGTTTCCTGGGGAAAAAATCAGCAGACTGAAGTGCAGAAGGTAAGTGGGAAGAAGTGTAAGAAAAGTGTTTCTTTTCTGAATCAAAAAATCTCTGAGGCCCACATTTGTTCATCTCAGAACACTGTTGCAGGAATGAATGCTGCTACAGTTTTCAACAGGAAACCCTCAAAGCTACTCATTCTGATAGCATGTTATGATGATCCAACAAGGCAGAATTTGCAGAACAAAAAACTAGGAAATACTACATAGTACTTTGCCTTTGAAGAAATCAACTGGTGTGGGCCTTTCTTTTGATTCACCTTCAGCTTTCTATGTCTGATGTCTATTCTTGTTAACTTGGCTAAAACAGTATTTCATTACTGTTATTATTTTGCTGTTTAATGGCTAACAGATGTGAGCTGGTACATCCTACTTTCTGTCATTGTATATACAAAAGTAAACGTCTCTTTGCAGCTCACATACACAAAGCTGAAAGCACCAGCTTCTGGAGGTCTAGTAGGATAGAGAAAATGGGTTTACTTTGGGTTCTATGACAGACTTAGAGAATGGTTAGAGTTGAAAGGGACCTTAAAGATCATCTAGTTCCAACTCCTCTGCCATGGGCAGGGACACCCCCAACTAGAGCAGGTTGCTCAAGGACCCATCAAACCTGGTCTTGAACACTTCCAGGAATGGGACATCCACAACTTCTCTGGGCAACATGTTCCAGTGCCTCACCATCCTGACAGTAAAGAATTTCTTTCTATTATCTAACCTAAATCTCCCTTTTTTTTATTTTAAAACCATTACCCCTCATCTTAGTGCTACACTCCCTGATAAAGAGTCCCTCTCCATCTCTCCTGTAGGCTCCCTTTAGGTACTGGAAGGCTTTCTGCAGAGCCTTCTCTTCTCCAGGCTGAAAAACCTCTCTCAGCCTCTTTTCAAAGGAGAGGTGTCCCAGCCCTCTGATCATCTTTGCAGCCCTCCTCTGGACCTGCTCCAATAGGTTCATGTCCTTCTTATGTCGGGGGCCCCAGAGCTGAACACAGTACTCAAGGTGGGGTCTCATGAGAGCAGAGTGGAGGGGTAGGATCACCTCCCTGGACCTGCTGGCCACGCTTTTTTTGATGCAGCCCAGGATGTGGTTGACTTTCTGGGCTGCCAGTGCACATTGTCGACTCACAGAGTTTCTCATCCATGAGCACTCCCAAGTCCTTCTCCCCAGGGCTTCTGCAAATCCATTCTCTGCTCAGTCTGTATTTGCGCTTGGAATTGCCCCAACCCACATCCAGGTCTTCACATTTGGCCTTGTTGAATCTCACGAGATTTGCACACAATGTGTATGTATGTATGCAAATATACATATATATTTGTTCATAAAGAAACGTAAGCTGAACAACAAATTGATCTCACAAAGAAATTTAAGAGTAAAAATGCATTTTGCAAATGCATGCGCTGATTCAAAAGCATTACTTAAGTGATATGCTTTGACCATATGTGTCCTGATCCTACTGGGAGTTATCCAACTCAGAGTTTGGGTCTGAGGGAATGAGGGTGGAATAAAGACGAAGCCAATGACATTCTCTTTCCATTAGCTGGAAAAACTGGCTAAGAGGGAAAAAGAGACGATACAAGCTGCATGTCCTCTGTTAAATTTGAGGCATAGTAACACATTGTGTATCAGGCCCCAGGAAAATGACTTGCTGTAATACAGTTACACCTGGGATTCTCTTTGCAAATGATGACCAGTCTAGACCACTGGATTTTGCTAACCCTTGGTATTTTAGATGCACTCAATTAAATTCAATTACTACTAGAAGACAACATGAAACTGGTGCTTAATTTAAAAAACAATTATTAATTAAAACATATGTAGCCCTGTACTATATTATTATATTCTTCTAAAATTTTCTATTAGATTGCAAACACACACACACTCTTCTATATTGGTTGTACTTGGCATATATATGCACACACATGCCTATACACACATATGCACTTTTAAATCTATTTTAATTGACAAAAGTTCATGATGTGCCTGAAGTTACATACAGCCTGTTTAATGCTGTCTCTGTGCAAATACACCAATAAAAACAAACCGATATGAGAGAAAAGCTATAGAAGAATCTTTTCTAAATATAACTAAACTGCTCCTCAGAGCGCTTACATCACCTTTCTGCTGGAAAGCCAGCTGAGACGGGAAGTATGATAAAATCTGTGCTGCACACTCTATTCCCCTGTGCAGTCTGAACTCCAAATTAGCCCTTGCAATGAAAATAGTGAAGTACTGAGGTACAGTTTATAAGGCATAGAGTGTAACAGTAGGTGCAAAGAGAGGCACCTGTTTTATTAAACACCACTAACCTTTGGGGAGGGATTTGCAAACCCACTGTACTGTTTCTGCTTCCCTTCAAGCGCTCGCATTCATTGCAGAACTTATTCCCATGTTTTCTAAATTCTAATTTTCCTTTTTTCTCCCCAGGTAATGCAAACTTACTAACACCTCTGGCAATGGGCTGTCCAAAAAAGCTGCTATAGGTTATTGTGTTTTCCAGTCATTAGGACAAGGGTTGAATCCAGAGAAAGTAAGTGATTTTCTGATTAAATGAAGTTACCTTGGAAATGATCACTTGTGGAACCTACTATGTTTCACTTAAAGCTGATGAGGTGTTTGCCATAACCAGTGTATGGTCCTGGGATCAGAGCTGGGAGAAGTCATGGGAGAAATAAGGAGAAAGTGATTAGGGATGGAGAAGGATAAAAACAGAAAGATACCTCTCACCTCTTATGGGATCTCATGGAATCTGACCCAGAACATACCCCACTCAACCCTACTCTGTTGGGGGGAATGCTGTTATTCCTCCTCCTAGTCCTGAGCAACAGGGCCAACACTTGAGATTCCCAGCTCTTGAGGCAGAGCTTCCTAGATGTCTGAAGTGATCTTGAAGCCTGAGAGCCTGAGCTTTAACGAAAGCTCACCTCTACTCATCACTACTGTATTTGTGTGCCCGAAAAGCTGAACTAGAGGAGATTCAAGTCTCCAGGCAGTCAAATGTAATGATGAATGTGGCATAAAAGTATGGACAAATTGGAACAAACAGGGACTCATTTGATACTCTGAGAAGCAGCAAAATACATTTTACATCTGTCTAAAGTATGGTAAAATCCATTGTTGAAGAAGTTTGTTCATCACCTGAGCCTACTTATTAAGCTAAGAGAACCACACATCTACCTCTGCTTCAGGTACCATATGAATAGATTCTCTTTTTATGTAACCTGTTACAAAGTCAGTGTAAAATACATTTATGGATGTGATAAAATTCTTCTAGTCTTTCCAAAACATGGATATTTCCAAAATGTTGCCTCAGGGAAAATAAAATATTTAGCATCTGAGAAAATAGGTGTGTCAAGCTGCCTAAAAAGAAGAGAGAAAGCAAAGAATGTTTACTTTCTGTTTTCCTTATTGCTAAGCTATTTTCACATTAAGGCAGCTGATCTGCCTGACACACTCAGCCTTACTACCAAATTCCATCCAAAAGATTCTCATGATCAAGATTTGTCAGTGAATAATTTAGTTCTGGATTGATTCAGATATGATCCTTTCCTCAAAACTTAAGAAGCATTTCTATATATTCCTTGTGACACTCTCCAGATAGTCTGTCATCAGCCAATGAACCACATTTGTGTCTTCAATAATGTGTGTTTCAACAGAAACTGTTAAACACTTTTTTTTTTTTTTTTTTGCAACCAATTCTAAACATTTGCAACTAGATACATCCATTACATGGCAGAAGCCTAGTTCAGCATCAATGTCAAGAGTCTTATTCTATGACCGTGTGTCAGATGGGAATTTAGAAATCTGCCAGATGTTTGATATCGTAGCCGGAGATGCAGGAAGTTCTCTCCACTAAGGAGTGAAATAGGGAACGGTGGAATTTCAGGCATCTGGCAATGTGTTTTCTTCTGTATGACACAATACTAATTGAGATAAACAGATACACTCCAATGACATCTCTTGCCAGGTCAACTTCCAAAGACTAGTGTGAGAGAATATCCCAGTCAGCAAAACGTTTCAAGCTAATGCTTACCTCTAAGCATATGTTTAGTTTCCACTCATTTCAACAGGACGTAAGAAAAGGCTTTTCTAGTTGAGGGTTGACATAAAAACGCGGTTAAGTACCTTTCTGAGTCACAGCCAAAACTGTAATAAACAAATAACAATTAAAAAATCCCATGCAATGTGTAACATACTCCTATTCCACTCACGACTTGTTTAGACATAGAGAAATATTGTCCAAATACTCGTGCTGCATACTAGCTGCCTACTCTAACACAGGTCAAAATGTTCTGCTAAAAAAAAATAAAAAATTTTGGATACCCTGCAAGTTTCCAAGGCTCATATTACTGTGGAGGAGGTACAACGCATGGGAATTTTTGGTTATATTTTCTTTTAATGAGTCCTGTAAGCAATTGTTTCACAATACAGTCTGAAAGGCTAGAACAATTAAATGACTGCAGATGTGTCAAATGATGCAGGAAAACCATGAGACACTTCCAAATGAGTAGGCGGAGGGTGTGAGGAGACCATATCCTGTAATATATGAATCTCAGATTCTCTGGCTTGCTGCTTATTTTTATGGAAATGTCCCGGTAAGCCTGGAACAATGTAATGGTTTTCAAAGTATTTCAAATCAACAGCAAAAAAACGCTGTTGAGAACAACCCTTTCATGCTGTGGTAATTTTGAATTGGCCTGGAAACAGTATACTAAAGAATATGCAAGAGCTAAAAGGACCAAATTATTATTGCATTCACAAGCTGTAGGTGAGAAACAATTTCATAAAGATAATAAGAGTTCATTAGTACCAGAGGCATAGAGGAAACAGTGTTTCTTGCTTTCATCTACTTTTGCTGACACTCAGCTTGGATCTCAGCCATGGACACAGCTTGGAACAATAATAGGGTTGCTCTAAGTTATGCCATCTTCAAATGGGCCTCCGTAGAGGCTTGTCCTGCAAGTCATTACATGGAAGCCACATTTGTCACTTTGTCTTTTGAGTCTACTAGTGAGTGATTATTGGAGGAGAAGTTTCAGTCCCTTCTCTTTCTTTTATACCTGAAGAAAAGCAGATCTTGTAGCTGTGATTGTGTGGCCCAATCAAAGTCCTAACTTGGACTGAGCCACCCTTGATAACATCAGTGGGAGGAGAAAAAGCAGGACTCTCTCAGCAGCAAAAATTAGGCAGTAGGTTCCTTTCCACAGTGAGGCCCCACATGAAACCGTGCACCAGCACTACCTGACTGCTTAGCCAGACACCACTGGATGTGGTAATGACTCCATGTGTGAGCAGAAGAGGGAAATGGGTGGGTGGACAGGGAGATGACAAAGCTCTCTGCAGGAAGCTTTCAAATCATGGAGCCTTTCGAGGGACACGTCTCTGCCTAATGTTATTCTTTTGCCTCGTGCTTAAAAACAAAGATGGATCAAGGCTGCAAAATCCCCAATGTAGCTCACTCTTCTCTATAGCTGTATGTGTTTTTCACAAAAGAAATAACTCTAAACCCCACAAACTCCAATCACTGCAAATGAAATAAGATTAGTTTGAAATTAGCTCTTACAAACTACTGAAGCTTTAGAAAAAACTGTCAGGGAAAATCAAATATGTAAAAATTTGATCTTAGATGAGTGTGTTTCCCAGCAGCCCCTAGTCAGAGAGTCTCTGGATCAGTAACACTGCAGATTGTTACGATATATCACTGTGAGAGGAAAAGTTACATGCTTGAGCTTTTGAGCTTTTGTGCATTAGCACCAGTCCTTAAAAGAGAACAAATATCTTGCCAAAAATACTTGGAGACCACTAGTGCTTGAAGAATAAGCTTCCACTACTTCAAATATTTTCTTTCAATAAGTCCCCTTCATCCCATTTTTTGAGAACGTAAATAGATATTCTAGAATTCTGTGTGGACATTAAAAGCTTTTATATAAAACTCTCTAACAAACTAGGCATATGCATATAAATAGGTGCAACATGGAAGTTAAGTGACATACAGCAAATTTGTGTTATTAATTTGTTTTACATTCTGAGAAAGAGTCTGTTTAGAAAAGTGTTATAGAAAATTATGTTGCACACAACTGTCAGGAGATACTAATTACTGTAATATCTTGTGAGTGTATACTGGAAAAAAGTCATCAGGTCACAGGAGAAATCCCATTTTGTTTAGCTTTATAGTCATCAAAGTAACATCACTATTTACAGAGATCAAGTAATGAGGGGAATTTCTGCCTTTGTTTTCTTGGAATTGTAAAAATATCTCCGGAAATCTTCTCCTATCTAAACGAATACAAGGGAATCATAAAATCACAGAATGGTTTGGGTTGGAAGGGATCTTAGAGATCATCTAGTTCTGGCTCCTCTATCATGGGCAGGGACACCTCCCATTAGACCAGGTTACTACAGGCCCCATTAAACCTGGCTTTGAACACTTCCAGGATGGGACATCTATAACCATTCTGGGTAACCTGTTCCTGTGTCTCAAGGTGTCCTTTGCCTCCTCCTGTCCAGCAGCAATATCCTACTGAAGAACTTATAAGTTATATAAGAACTGATAAGGAAGTAACAGCAAATTCTATAGTCATGTCACCAAAAGAGCCATTCTCATCACAAAGTAAAGTGAAAGATCACATCCAAAATGCAGGAAAAAGTATGGCACTACAATAGGTAGAAGAATTACTTAGTCCACATCAAGAACAGCCTAGTTACCATACCATTACTTTATAAATATTGCAAACACATGCAGCAGAATTCAAATTATTCATGGTTTACCTTATAATTTCCTTGACACTGACAGCAGCTAACGAAGACTAGATTTCCAATATAGTGACCATTACATGGTCCATTTTCTGACATTTCAAGTTTCTCAAGAGACTTGAGACCTAAACTCTGACTTCAGCTTTTCTTCTACCTTTTGAGAACTGGGGCTTCATCTGGATCTATTTTCCAGTTCAGAGAAACCAATGTAGCAGATAGTCATCAAAAAGAAATTAGGTTTGAGAGTTTTATAATGTAAATGGTAAGGTGGGACTTGCTTTCAACATAACTTTCTTCTTATTACAGAATACAAAACTAACTCTATAAATGTTTTCCCTTCTTATCCACCTGTCTTTGGTGGAGCATGGTGAATTTTCTCTAAAACATTAGGGGATAATTCCTTTGTTATTTGTTCAACTCTAAATGTAACTAAGGACACTATAATGTAAACAGAGGTATATATATTATATGAAATATCATGCATAAAACCCAGCAGAATCAATTTTAGATTTGTGATATTGTAATTAGACCTTTTTTTTTTCATTACAGAAAACCTCATAATTTATATGTTAGTTATGCTGCCATCTCAAACACAGCCATACACCTTCCATCCATCCTCACTAAAGTCAGGGGAAACGTTTTCCTCAGCTATGCAAGAACTTCGGATCAAAGACAAACTGATTTGCTCACACACTGCACCAAAAGAAAAGCTGAGGTCTGGGAAAAGATGGAAATGACTAAAACCCAGAGCAGAAAGACTTCTAGATACAACCCTCTGCTACTGGCTGCTTTCAGATTACATCTCCCTGGCTTGCCAGTGTACACAACAACCTACACATCACTCTTTTGCATTTACAAGTTGTAATGATTTTCATTCAAAAGAATCCAAAATCACTTCACAAATTTAGAACTAGTCTCAGAGTAATTTTATATGCATGGTCATCCTATTGAATACTCCTGTCTTTACAGAACTGAAATGAAATGTATACGATCTGGGTATATGTTTCTGACTCAAAGCAGAAGTGTTGTCTTCCCTGGAAAACATCAGGGACTGCAGAAACCCTGTACAACTGCTTAGAGCAGCATCACATCTACTTTATACGTGCTGTGTTTTCAATAGAATATCCCAAATCTTTTTACAGCCAGGGAAGTGAGTGAGTAGCTGCGTGGTCCTAATCACCAACAGTCTTTTTTGGGACCCAATGTGGCACTTGAAGGGTTTGAGATAATGACAGGTTTGACAACAATGCAAGATCAAATTTATAGCTGTTATTGCTGTTTAGCTATTAATTGGCAGGCTACTGTACTTGCCATGGGGCTTGCTTGGTTTACTGTAAATTAGCTATTGGCTGAAAACAGACTTTGCCAGCTTTGCTCTTTAGTGAGCCCCTTAAAGCGCTGTCAACTAACTCTAGTATGGCTGAAAGAGAAGTTAGAAACTTTAGCACAAAATGAATCATATTTGCATCTAGAAATAAGCCACTATAAATGTTTCATCCCTCAGAAGGCAATATTTCAAGGCTCCTTTCTACATTTCAGAGTTATCAAAACTTGCATTTTGTAATGAAAAACTGAGGAAAATACTGAGTAAACTGCAAGCAAAAATAGTGTCTTCTCAAAATTTTCAGCAGCCATGAGAAGCAAACTCTAACAATCTCATGACAGAAAGCAGCGTTTCTTGTGACCAGTGAATCTACACATTAAGTTTCTCTGTTGATTCTGAATGTAACTAGCTCCAAGCAAAATTAAACTGAAATTACCACATTGAAGCAGGCGATAAAATAGCAAACATTTAAATGAGAAACATGGAAAGAAAGGCAAAAGATATTTTTTTTCTTAATTTATCACAAAAATTCCATTAGTTTTTTAACCTTTATTAAAAGTTCTCTTTTCCAGAGAAAGGTTGAGACTATGCTTTGGAAGAGAAGGGCCATTGTCTGTTCAGGTAATTAAATTAAGCAAAACTAATCTTTCCTTTAAAAATTTAACATTTTACCAGGGAGGGTTGGGGAGTGGGGCGAGTAAAAAAGGACAGTCCTTTTTAATTGAAAATGTCTTGAAGTAAGAATTTCGATCTGCTTTCCTATGAGGATTATAGCACATTTGGATTAAGGCTGTATGACAGATGTATAATACAAAGCTGTTTTAGAAAGCATAACACCGACCTCACAAGACAGATATTTTGTTTGTAGGAAAAATGCCTAGACTTTACATTGGAAAATAAAACTCAGCGTATGTCCATGTCATTGCCAGATTTGCTCAGTCTTGCAAGTTAGGGGCAACAGTCTTCCAAAACTGATCTCAGTTTTGTATAACATATAAAAATATAAAAATATACAATGTAACATGTATCTTTGTTCATTTCCTATCTGACTTCACTTCATCAGTCAGACAGCTTGACTTCAGATGAAACTTTAAATTCTTTTTCCTTCTTAACCATAAGGGCTTTGTGGATCTCTAATTAAAAATGTATTTTCCTGGCTTTGCTATACAAAATATATTAAGTATTTAACCAGATGCTGAAGACTGGCCATTTTGATCAAAGAGATGGAGAAATTTAAAGTAACGAAATATGGCAATATTTGAATCTTTGGGAAGTCACAGTATCCATGTTATAATTTACAGAAGGGTTGTATGTCTAGCTCCTTAATATATTTAACAAAATAGCAGGTATTTGAGAAGAAGAGAATTCACTGCTTTTTCGGGGTGTTTTTTTGGTTTATTTGTTTTGTTTTGTTTTATTTGCTATTTTATATTGACTTATTCTGTATCATTACTTGAAGAAGCAGCACTGATTTATTGCATTCAGTCTGATCAAGCTGTATATTTCACAGAAGGGCTGTTCATTTGTCTTTCTAAATTTTATGCCTGTACATATAAGCTATGCACCAAAAAAGGAGGATTTCATTGTAATATTCTACCCCCATCCCACCCCCAAGCCCGGAATCAGTAATGCATAGAAGAGGAAAAGCTCTCAAGAATATCTATCAACTGATGTTCATAGGATATAATTATTCATATTTTGATAATATTAAACTTTGTACCTAAGTTACACCCATATTCCCTCTTTTCCCCAAATAAGGGTTTACGAAGTCAAAGATTTTCTAAAAGTTTGAATATTTTGCCGTGAAAAATAAAGGTCAAATAACTATAAAACCTCATATTATTATAAATCATATATTATTGTCTTGAGCAATAATATCAGTTTAAGAATACTGAATACACTAGCGTCTTAGTTTTCAACTTCAATTTTTTTACTTTGACTAGGAAAATAGAAGATTTCAGTGAAGGGTTGATAATTGCAATCAATATATAAATACTACTTGAAAAAACACACAAAGCCAACATTGTCTTTGAAAATGGTTTTCCAAATAACTAGACCATCAGTATAATACACATTTGGGCTCAATTAGGGCTACACAAGTTAATCTTACAGAATACTTATTTTTCAGAAAATGCTACATAAACAAGCTCCAGCTAACTATTCTGAAATTCTGAATTATTTTTGTCTCTCTCCTTTTTGTGTAGTTCTGTAACTATAAACATTAAAATATTTGAGCCAGTCCTGTGGTAGTTCCTCAGGCACAAGTCTTGTTGACTTAGGCTTTTGCTGGAGTAAGGAACTTAAGGCTGCTCCCACGCTACAGTGCATGGTGTTTTCTCAAGGATACTGAATACAGCTGTTAAAATTCTTTCTTGTTGTTCACATAAACATTAGATGAATAATAAGGATTTCTAATATTCTGTGAATTAAACATAAATTAAGAGTATTTCTGAATGCATTAGTGAAAATGATCAGCTTGGGCCTGTGAAAGATATAAAACATCTCAAGGTAACAGAGAAAATATTATTGTCACAACAATGCCTGAGGAAGAAGTCTGAGGTTGAACAGAGTTTATTTTAGAATAAAAACCAGAAATTAAATCCTCCAGAGATTAGAATTCGCATTCAGAGTCTTCCACATTAAGGTCACCAGTTCAAATCCAGTGTAGGTCACTTACCAAGTGGTCATTACCAAGTTGGTCAATATGCTGGTGATCTCATGGACAGGAATCCACACCACCAAAACCCCTGCCGCAATTGGCACCTATACTGGATATTTCACTAAAGAAACCAAGGACTGAATTGAGTGCAGAAACAATCCTTTCACCATGCCGTAGGATTTACGGTAAGCTTGTCTTAGCTTGAAGATACTGTTCACTTTCATAACCAATAATCAAGACATAAAATATCTGGGTCAGATTCCTTCTGACCTGTTTTAGCATTGTGAGGCCCAAATAAATGCCTAAATAAATGCTAGATAAACAAGTTATTCCTGACTCTTTCATCAGGATAGTGATTTCTGTATTACTTCAAGAGAAGACAACCACATAATTATGCCCATATGGAACCCATTTTTCCCTTTCTCCAAATGATAATTTTAGATGTTGATTTCATTGCCAGGGAGAATATTCAGTTCACAACTAGATTAAAATAGGTTTTCTAATAATACTTAACTTTTCACATTTTGGTACATGAAAGGAAGCTCCAAACATTCACTGGGACTTTTAGAATGTGTGCAAAGCAAGTGAAATTAAAATATTAGGGTTTCTAATGGTTTCTTATTCTGAGACAATGAAACACATTGCAGGATTCACTCCTCCTCACAGCTCCCTTTCTGTTGCAGCACCATCTTACTTCGGCATTTTATTGGACGTTTGTGAAGATATAGGCATGAAAGTACAAACTCCTAACTGACTTCAGATTCTGGAAAGCCTGTGATGAGAAGTAAGAATAACTCTCATCAGCTTCATATACACTATAGATCCCATAGCTGTATAGCCCAAGAAATAAAGCATGTTTTGTGTAGGAAAGAAAGGGAATCTTACAGAAGTTTGATGCTCAATATTTGTTTCTGGGTCACACCAACAGTTACTGCCCTTGTCAGAACATAAAAATGCAAGTGGTTATACTGATTCAGACCAATTATCTAGCTAATCAAACATTGTGTAGTCATAACTGGACATGTAAGAAAGAATACTAGAGTAACTGTAGAGTCTATTTCCTCTCCTCATGCACTTCCACCTTGCAGCTGCTTTCAACTTAGCGGATTTTCTGAGCTTGTCATGATTTAATCTGCTCAGGAACCCTGGGGATCCTCTGTTTCAAATACTTGCCCAGTCTTCCCTTGAACCTGTGTGTATTTCTTATATCCACAGTGTCCTATAGTATTCCATAGGACAACTATTCATTTATGAAAAGTTCTCTCCTTCAGGCAAATTACCTACTTTTTATTTGAAGTAGGTTCCTACCAGCTTCATTTGTTGCCCCTCAGTTTTCACACTGCAGAAAACTATGATCAGTTTTGATCACTATTAAATCTCATGTTGCTCATGATTTTGTAGACCTCTTTTGTATCCCTCCTGAGGATAGAAAAGCCCTAATCTTCTCAATTACTCTTCCTATGCAAAGTGTTCCATACCTCTGGTCATCCCTGCTTTTCTTCTCTGTGCCTTCCCAAGTTCTAATATCATCTTTTCAGGCAGGGAGACTAGAATTGCACATATCATTCACGTTGTGAATGAACTACACATAACGATGTTTCCCAGTATTTCCATTCTTAAAAGAGCCTAACATTCATCTCAGTGTCCAGTCCAGCCCAAATCATGACAGACTGTTTGCTAAACTGCTACTAAGCACTGAGCTGATGTTTTGCCATCCATCACAGCACCAAGGTCTCACTCCTGAGTGGTCGCAGTCAGTTCAGATCATACTATTTCGTCTCTGTATCTAAAAATTTTATTGTGGATGACTCTACCTCACCAGAGTCAGCCAGGCAAGAAGCTACAGCTTTAGTCGAGTTTGAGCACGTAGAGAAATGAAAGATAAAACTACAATTTAGAACTGGATTGCTAACAAAATAAAACCAGCAGCAAAATAGCTGGAAAGATATACTTTTGAGGCTGACTGCAATCCCTTATTCTGTCTGTCAGAAGTGATTCTGGAGCAATGACAACTCTGAGCTTGGCCATACAGGAGACATTGTAAGTGCAGCACTGGGATTTTAATGTGTGTGGAAAAAAATATTTCAGAGTTGTATCTTCAAGAACACTTCCAGTTACGCATTACAGTTGTGTTTGTCCATTTGCATGACAGATAAAAGGAAATAAGGACTTCTCATTATCTTACATAGTTGACAATAATGAAGAAATTATTGCAATTCACTGTGTAGTACAAACTGACAATATTATTGACACTGGTAAGGAGGAGGAGTATGAAGCTGAAAGACGAAGTCCTTGTCTAAAGTTCCCATGAAATTCAGCTTGAGTCTGGGACTTAGGAAAGCCATACCGACATTTCCATGAAGAAAGCTTTCATGGCAGCTGGAGAGTTTTGGCAGATTAGTTGCAAACCTTAAACATCAATTGAGATTTATTGAAACTTGAAATAGTATATCTGTAAGCCTTTTAGGAGTTGGCTATTTTGGTTATTATGATATTTCTATTAAATTCTATTTGAGTGGAAGGATGATCTTGTTTATAAGGCCCTTAATTTGCTTTCAGAAAAAACAAAGTTAACACTCAAATTCACTTGGTGTGATCTGGGGCCAGTTATTCAAATTCATTATTTCTCAGCTTTATATGTGATTTAGGGACAATAAAAAGCCTTTTCTTGTTTATGTGTGGGTTTGTCTCACAATATGCGACTGATTGCATTACAGCTTTTCTAGCAAAAGTTTACCCATAGAACTTGCATTTCATAATTATGGTCTTAGTTGTCATCTTTTAGGCTTAATTTCTCTTTCTATTCATTTCTACACTGCCAAGTACACAGAGTCTCAGTTTCTGTGCATGAGTGCCACATGTGGTTAGTTTTAAGTGTTCTCTTCCTGTAATGTTGGAATGACTACAAAAACTGCCTTTTCATTTCTTGTCTATGCCTTCACTAGACTACCATGGATGCCTCCTCAAAGCCAAAACGGATGCCAGATTAAGACTGTGGTTTAATCCAAAAAATAAACAAAATAAATCTTCATATAGACATTTAGATAAAGTGAGCCATTCATAGAATGATGAGAATCTCTTTCAGTGCTTAAGATGCCTGCTATTTTTCACACGTATTTGAACCTGAAGTAATAGGTCATGTCCAAGAATGGGTCTAAGCCATGTAGCAAGAACATAGGGGCAGTTTCACAACAGGGAATTCAAACATTATCGCCTGTCTACACTGACAGTGACTACTGCAGTAAGATTTTCCCTTGAATCCCCAGCTTTTTTACTATTACAAACATACCCAATACACTTTTAAAATCTAGAAAACCAAGTAAGAAAACTGAATGTCCCTTTCAGAAGAGTCTCATTAATAAATAAATCTTCATCAACATGTCTTACAAAGTGTCATGAACCCACATTTCCTTTCTAGAAGAAGAAAAAAGCTGTAAAAATGCCTGCATAATAGCCATTTCCCAGCTCTACCATGAGCTCACATCATCAAGACATGAGCAGTACAGCTCATGTCTTGTCCTAGAATATTTAATCTGAGAGCAGCTATGGATGAATTCCCTACCTACAAAAAAGTCTCACTTCTTGTCCTCCCTTCTTCCCCTGTCATTTGCCAGGCATTTATTTATACCTCTTCTAATGAAATTTGCTGGGCCTGAAGGCTGCAAATCTGGTGCACTGCCCATCCTACACACTCCTCTGAGGAGTCCTGTAAAGGATCCAAGCAGGGAAAAGCCAAAATAAACCAACAAAACAAAATATTGTCCTTCTAATGTCTCATTGAAACAGTGGGCTTAACAAAACTTCAGATGGCACTTACCTCAGAATTTTTACCGAGAGCCCCGAATTTTTTCTCAGGAAAAAAAGAGTTTCTAAGCCTGGTCAAACTAATTCTGAAATACAGGAGACAACCAGTACCCCTTGGATGATTGCTAACCATTCCTTTCCTTCTAATCTGAAAAGTTCATCTCTAGGCTGAGGCAGGGTTCTCTACCAACATGACACAGGCTAAGGACCAGCTTGAAACCTCATTCTCACATTATCTTACTGGCTTGTTTATTCAACATTGTCATGTATTAGTTGCTTAAAGAAATTAAACCTGTGTTCTAGTGTTCATTTCTAGAAAAGCATTCCTAGATGCCTGCAGTGCTGGATATCAAATGCTAGTAAAGACACGCAAAACTGACGCTGAATGAAGCCATTACAGATCATAATGATCCTAACCAAACAGTTTACCTGGCAGGCAGGAATTCAGTGCCCCCAGTATACAGCAAACAACAAAGCACGAAATACAGTCAGATCACGAGTGATGCTGTGAATGAACAAAATTCAGATGGGTTCCTCTGAATGCTAGTTTTGCACAAAACCAGGTTGTGTTGGAAACAGGTCATCTCCATAATCCCTTCCACAGAGTTATGACTCCTTTTATTTGGGTACTGTATTTCCTGAGCCTTCAAAAATATTACTCACTAGCAAAACCAGCATGCTAAATATTCACATTTATTCAGTGGATATTTGTATCACATTGGCAAGCGATTGTTCCTCATCAGTCTTTAGCTTACACAAAAAAAATTGCCCTGCACAATGTGGGAACTTTTCCAAAGTTTCTTACTTCACTCAGGTTGTTATCATGACAGAATCTTGATCTGAGATATTTGAGGTCTCAAAGAGTCCGTTAGTGAAGATTCAGTTGGGCGTCAGCAGTGTTATCTATTTTCCATCATTGCTTTTGGCTGGGCCAGCTAATCATGGGACCGAGCTTTCCTGTTTTAAGTACTTTGGCTGCGAGATATCTGTCAGATGTTTTCACAGCTCCCATGCTAGCCATAAACACTAGACCAATAATTTAAAACAGTTAGAAAGATGCACTGAAACTACGCAGAGTCATGACACGCACTAACCCTCTACTGTTGTTTTTGTTCAGACATATAGTGAACAGATGGTCCATCATGTTCAAGAATGGACAAGAAACTCTTAGCTAGCTTATGATGACCACCAATACTGGGAAAATACATCTATGCAGCTCCATATAGCAACATTTAAAAATTACTCCACAGAATACCACAGACTATCCAGCCAGACCAGCTTCACCTCTGAAATGCCTATGTCCCAGTTGGTTTTGGTAGTAACTCACTCAAAAAGGGTAGTATTACAGCTCATCATGGATAAAGTGAGGCTTTGGTGAATCCCAATGGCTGGTTCTTTCTCTCACAGAATAATTAGGACACAGGCCAATCCTTGCACACCAGCTGCAAACTCCTCAGCCATTGCTAAGCAGACAGATGCATAATCTGGAACTGGTGGTTGCTGTCAGTCAGCTGGCTGTTACTACGTCAGGCACAGGATAACATCCAGGACATTTTGCAAGGCAAGGGGCTCTCAAAAGAACTTCTTAACTGTGCCACATGTGCAAGATGAGAGAAGCCAAAATAAAATAAGCAAGCAAAAAAGCATAAGTTTCTGTTTTCCTCTAAATAACATGCCACTGAAGCACACATAATGTAAGTTTGTAAAACCCTGACATCTGAACTCCTGTACGGAGCTCCCTAGCAGAAAATAAAGTCCCTGAGCCCACTTAAGTGGCCGCTCTTGCTGGGGCTTGAAGGACTACAAGTCATCACTTGTGGAAACCAATGTCACTTCAATGACCATCCTCCTGTTGCTGATCTTCCTCTCCCAATCTAATTAGCCTAGGTCTGGAGTAGGAGCAGGCTCTCCAGGGTTATGCCAGACAATTTGTGTTATCATACCTGCAAAGATCAGACTTCTGCACAAGATACCTTTGCAAGAGTCTACACAAGTAAAAGGACTTGCAGCACGAACCAATGCAGAGTAGCTGAAGCCATAGGTATTAACACAGGCCCTGCTCTCTATGCAGAAAGACACACAGCATATAGACTTACATGGGGATCCTTCACCTGGCCAGACCTATAATGCAAGAGCCAAGAAAGTAAATATATAAAGAAATAGACAAGTTCATGTCTAGGAAATGCAGTCAGTTAATCAAGATGATGTTTCTGGCTTGGATCTTATCATAGCATCAGTGCTACCATGAACAAGCTTCCCAAAAAACCTCCGTTTACAATTGAGTGTATAATGAAGGTGATTTACAAACTGCCTGGCACCTATCAGTCTTTCGACATGCATGAGCACATTTTCTAAAGAACTCAACATGCACTGCTTTTTAAAATCTATCTTTGTATTTTGGAGTTTCCTTTGATATCCTAGCCCAAAGGGAGTGGCTGTACGTGGAGCTGTAAGAGCTGCTGGTTCTGCATATTTTATGTCTTCCCCAGACTAAGATATCTATATTTCAGAAATGACATAACATAATAAATATCAGCAAAATAAATTACTCATTTAAACTTACTTTGAGAGTCAACAGGCAGACTTTGAAACTCAGCACATATACATAACCCCTCATAGCTAAAATAATCTGTCAAAATGTCATTTATAAGACAGTTAATCTTCCAGGGAATATTAAGTTTAAGATAGATTTAATAGCAATCTCTTTCAGACAGCCTGAAGTGTACAACTTGCATGACCTTTTTAAAACTCTTCATTGGGACAGAATATGCCTTAGAAATAGATAAATACTTCTTTTACTTAAAAAAAAAAAAAAAAAA
>VXBW01007753.1:124052-194150 GCA_013400375.1 Thinocorus orbignyianus
AAGCCTTTCTCAGAAAAATCATGAGGTGACAGAACGATAAACAGTCTGGCCATAGACATTGTTGTGGGTTTTTTTTCCCTTTCTTTTTGCTCGCTGGAAAGAATGATTTCCTGGGTTTAGCAGCATGTTGTGGACCTACATATCATTTCAGCCTGGAACACTGGAAACAACTATGGTTGGGAACTTGAACAGGCACAACAGTAGCTGTGGTGATTTTGTTTCCTTTTACTTAGAGCAGGTTGGAAAAATCCTTACTGAGTAGCGTTTCATTGGAGTTTGATGATTTGGCCAATTTAGAACTTTTCACAGACATGGTTTAATTTCAAAGACAGTCTGACAGGCCCTAGGCAGGCTCTAATATGCGTCTCACTGCCAGACAGGTTTTAGGACTTGGGTTCTTGCTGTCTACCTCATCCAGCTTGTTGGCAGCTCACACAGCAGGCTGCTGGGAACCTGGATTTGCAGGGTCCAGAGATCACCAACTGTCCTTCCCCAAAACAGTGCAAGAGCTCTGTCCCCATTAACAGCATGTCCCAAGTATTTTCCTTCTGTTTCTTCAACTGGAAGAAATACAAATGTCAAAGCAACAAAAACCTCTGAGAAAAAGAATGACTCTTTTTATCTCTGTCTGATTCTAATATCAAGGAACACAACCAAACTATTAGAATTCCCTTGGTGGAAATTACTTCATCTGAGATCTATCATAATTAACAAACATAAACCAGATAATGCATAAAAAAATGATGTCTTCAACAGAGGCTACTCTTTGTTGATATATTTTTACATCATGCATTTGTAAAATATCACAATAGGATCCTGATTCATTGGTTAAAATGCAAATTAAATTGGTAATGCTACACCACAGAATAAAGGGAAATCATTTCCACACTTTCCTTCATGGTGATTGGACATTAAAGGTATAACCAAAGTCCTATTAATTATCATTGATATATATGCAGTGCCCACAAGTCCAAACTGACACGATAGTCTCATTGTATTACACCTAATTCTCATTCTATTACACCTAATTCTTTGTCCCAGGCAGTACTACGTTGGATTAGATAAAAACAAAGAATGGAAAAAGAAACAGAACTATGGACTGAGATGATATATATGCTGAAGTGAATTGCTGCCCAGTTTTCAATTTGAATTTATGCATATGAAAAATAAATAAATAAATAAAATCAGTGACTGCAAAAGTTCCTCTTTTGTTTGTAACTGTTGTGGAACATTCCAGACACGGAAGTGTTTTCCTGTACTTCTATTTGCACTGAGCTCCTACATTTTTGAAATTTTGAAAAGTTGAAAAACTGGACAGAATTTGCACTTGTGAGAACAACCTTCAGTTCTTTTAAATCTCGCTTGCCATCTAGCACTGATGAAAAGTTAAAAACATATAAGAAAAACCAGCAACACATCACAAGGTTTTGAATTTTTGTCTTTATGAAAGATAAATTAATTTTTCAGACTGATTTAGCATTTTATAACTTCTGCCTGTCTTCCATGCCTGTAATATTGCGTGTTATCAAGTTGTTAGTATGATGCTTTCTACAAGAAATAAAGATGCCAAAACTGCGCTAGTGTCATCATCTTTAAAGTACTGCCCATCAAATTCATCCAGTGAATCCAGGGTCCTGGATACACCTTTTACTTTACCTATTTAGCCTTTTTGTCTTTTTTATCCACTGAATTTGTTCACAGTAGGAATAAAAGTAGTTCTCAGACAGAAAACAGAGCTGTTGTTGAAAGTTCACCCTCGCTTTAGTTCCAACCACCACCAACAATGAACTTAATTTGAATTTTATTTTTTTTTTCTTTCAATAAGCAGAACAATTTCAGTTCTCACAGACAGTGACAATAGCAATGTTGGAAGTCATTCAGACACTAGCAGGCACTAAGACAGCTTTGTAAATATCAAGAATCCTTCTCAACACACAGGTCCCACCCTGTCAGCTAAGGCTGGAGCACGACATCTGTGCTTTCCCTACACCTTTTTGGCCCTAGACAGTCCTCTCCAGTGCTCACACAATAGCAATGCTGCATTAGATACCGTACAGTCTAATTTCATACAAGACCTCCACCATAATCCTGAAATGGCATTTAGCCACAGTGACTCCAGATTCAGTCTAGGGCCTGAATAAGCATTATAGGTCTCTCCAGCTAATGCTATCCCAAATAGTTTATACTGCAGCTGATTTCATGAAAATAAAACTAGTTAATTCAGGTGTCTGCATGTTCCCCCCATTACACTCCCTCTGGAAGCATCTCAATGAGAATGTTGGACATTTTGTCCTGCATATGTCCTATCATGTCCTACAAATTCTATCCAACTTCACTAGTACTTGCATGAGAAATCTTAATTTCTAAATTTAAAGCAGCATTTCAGGAACTACTGAGTGTTCATACTGTCATAGTTAAGCTTTTATCCCCAGAATCACTTGTCCGTGAAATATGTCAGAAGCTTTTAGTTATAACTGATTAATAATACTGGAAGTGGATTCAAGAACTCCTGGTTTAGTCACATGCCTGTCTCAAATATCCTACCATAAAATTTAATTATTCCTGTATGCTACAAAATAGCTTCTAAATTGTACCTTTTTCCCATGTCATGGAGTCTGACAAGAAAGGTAAAAATACTATAATTTACATTCTTAACAGAAAGAAATTAATTCATCAAGATAGTCTTTTGAGACAAAGATATTTTTTTCTTCAATGTTCTTGTGTTTTTCATTCTGAAGTTCTCTATCTTCTCTTGGAAACTAGCATGAATAATTCGAAAACTGCAGTTCCTAGGAAGAAATACCATTCAGATTCCTTTCTTCTAATTCCAGTATTCTTAATTTCTATGTGAATGGGAAGACCAAGTTTGCTAAGACTGGTCATTGTGTCTGAATCATTATCCACACATAAAGGCAACATTCTTTTCTCTTTCTCAAATGGACATAAGTCTTTTTGCTGACTCACAATAAAGAAATGAATTATGTAAAAAATATTCCTCTTTGAACACGCCAAAATGAATTCAGAATAATATAAAGAAATGCTCTTTTTTTGACAACAAGGAATTGGGGGTTTGGGGCCTGGAAGGGACTAGAATCCAATACACTCAATACTACAGACTACTACATCATATATATCCTTTCCTCCTATTTAAGTATCATAATGAAAAAGAAAATTAGATCTCATAGGAAACATGTTCAAGTGAAAATAGTCTTAGTGTTCTGACAGTATCTAGAGAACCTCTGTGAAATTACCCACTACATGCCTGTTGTATATGCGGAGAGTGACAGATACGTCAAGCCTTACAGATTTTTCTTTATGGAGACAAAATAGTACATCATGGGAGATAGGAGAATAATTTGTAGATGGGGAACTGTGTATAGTTGAACTGAGGTCTCTTGGTGTTCAGGTAAGATTAACTTATTTTTAATGGATCTGGTTTTGGCCCCTTTATTTCCATGTGTCATTGTAATGCATGTAAATGGCCCAAGTAAGCCTGTACAATTACTCAGATGCATATGGTTGATCAAGCTGGACTCTCTGCAGGTAATAAAGGTAACTTACAGTTTTAATTTTGATTGTATTTAATGGCCAAGATACAATACCTCAGTATGATGGAATGTGCTATGTCACTCTGGTTCTTATCCATTTCTAAACTTTCCCAAGTTTGGTGGAGCTGGCTCTACACTAAGCTTTGCCTTTCTTCTGCAGAAAAGTGGTCATGTAATTATGCTGCATGTTAGGTTTGCGGGTTTTGTCTGTTTGTTTCTGTAGGGGTTGAATTCATAGGCAAACAAATGTAATGCAAGTATTATAACAATCTATTTAGGTATGAGAATCATGCTACTGATGTTAATCATGTAATCATCAGAACTGGGAAGGACAATGATGTAGTTGTCATTAGCTCTTCAGACCCCTGCCTCTTCTTTCCTTCACTTCACCTTTTAGAAGAGGTTCTTATGAAGGACTGGCAGACTATTTACATTCTTCTCTCTCTATTCACATGACAGTGGGATTATATTTATAGTAAGAGAGACAGAAAGTTTATACCTGTTTCTTTCCATACCTGCCAATGTTTTTCAGCCTGATCAGCAGCATTTTAACCTGATCACATTCTGTATTTAAGTTTCCAACTTCTTTTCCCTTTTTCAGAGTTTATTTAAGGAACAACTGCATGACAAAAGGGCTCTATCAAGATTCAGAGACAATTCATATATTTTTTTTTTCAGTTTTGACTAATATAATCCAAATACATAAGGTCAGACCTTCCTTTGTTTTTGAAGGAAATGGCACAAGAGAATGGTAACCTTGCTCTTTGATGTACTTTCCCAGAAGGAAAAGTGTACTTGAAATTATTATTGCTGCCTCATGTCATTTTCAAGTGTGTATCAACATTCTTTTCTGAAATAACTCATTTGAAGTTTTCCTGGGATTTTCAGATTGCCATAGGCATGGAAATAAGCTGTAGGAAGGCATATTTGCACGTTTGCCATGCTCTACATACTGCCTAGACTGTGTAATTTCTTGTCAAGAATTATTATTTTGGGGAAACTAGCGTTAAAATGAGCTCTTACTTATTGCAACATAATATTGAAGGAACCTAAGAGCAGATTCAAAAGTAGCTACTGAAAATTTACTCCTACAAGTGTGACCAGTCAGAATTTCATTTGGACATCAGTCAGGGAAGGCAGAAGAGAACTTTTACGTTACCTTCACTCTCTGAGGGAATTGCCCTAATAACCTTGAATTCCATACAGTATTTCTACACACAGGGTGCATGGGGATTAACACATCTTAAAACATCCTTTGAGCTTTCCTTGGATTCTTTTGTACACTCTCCCCCAGTCTAGAAAAGTTCTTAGACTAACTTACTCACTCTTGGAGACCTAAATTAGCCCTGGTTTACCAGCACCCAGGTCACTGATATGATACTGCTTTTGCCTTGTGCCTACCCTAGGTGCAGCCAGGCTTCTTGCTTTTGAAGAGCCTCAGAAATCAGAGTTCACAACACCTGTGCCTGAAAGAAATAAATATCTTCCTTTCATTGCTACCCAAGATTTAAGCCTGTATACATTTTGTCAAGAATAAAAAAGGATGAGTGTAAGAACAAAACAGAATATGTTTATTACAACTAGTTTAAAACAGTTTCATTTTTGGAGAAAGCACACTGTCCTCCTATCCTAATTCCTATCCTCCCCTCCCCTCTGTGTATATGACGTTCATTTAGGAACAGTGGAGAAGGAATGAAGAATAGTCATGGTTTGACATTCTACTGATACAACCCAGTGATTTTATTCAGAGTTAAGCAAATAAGTAGTCAGGCAAACTCATTGCTCCACAGAGCATAACATCCTAAGTGTTCAAACTACTTAGGACCATTAGTTCTTTTAACGAACTATGGTCCTTTTTGGTATGTTTTCTTGCTTTTAAGGCAAAAGCAACTCAGGGCACTATAAGTAAAAATTCAAAGAAAAATCTCAAAGACTTGAGTATGATAGAACCAAAAAGAAACTACATGATGAGAGAAAAATGGGAGAAAAAGCTACATTTCTCAATGTCACTGTCTTGAATTATTCTTTTTTTAAAAGAGTTTTTTTCGTTAACCTCTGACATTGTGGTTACTTCTGTGGGCAATTTCATCAGAAAGCAGTTGAAATAAAAGATGAATCTCTTTCCTGACAAATTCCAAAACATGTGTCTATCAGATATTAATCAGACTAGTGGTAACAAAAAATGTAAACTATAAAATATGCCTGATGTTTCTGTTTTACAGGAAGCTATGGAAAACAAAACAGCTGGCGGGAGCTTCGCTGAGTAGAAATAAAACTGACATGCATTCTTAGAAATGCACAGAATTAAAATGAAGCCACAAAGAAAATGGAGACCTGGAGTGGAATAAATACAAGCAACCACTTATCTATATAGTTAAAATTCTGAAAGACAGAAAAACAATATCTACGTAGAAGCTGACTTCCAGTTTTCAAAGGAACTGAATGTGAAGGTGTTTAGCGATATTTTTGTGTTACAGTTTATGCTACAAATGGCACTTAAGTCACCTCAAAGATTTTGAAAAATCTGTCCTTAGGCACTTCTGAAGACCCCTTTTTTGACTGAAAGAGCATTACACAAACAATGTGTGGAAGCCTTTTCCATTCATCTAGAAAGCCAAACGGGCAGGCAATTTTGTGTGGGAAAGCCTGCTGACAGGTAAAAGGCAAATTCTCCTTTCCAGAATTCTGTTGTTCTTTGTCACAGATAACTTATTTGACACTTGCATGTGAAAACTCCAACTTTCTTACTCTGATTTAGCACTATCTCTGCCAGAAGTTCTTTATTTAGGAATGGCCAGTTTTTCTATTTTTGAAGCTAAATTTTCATAGCTTTACAGTTTAATATTACCCTTAGTGATTATAACACCTTTGATTTTTAATCAGAGGAAGAAACAAAATTTGAATTGCAGATGGTATTGAATTTCCAAGGCCCTACATGAAAATGCTGGCAACTGTGCAAGTTACTATAGCTAGTCATACGGATATCTGATGGCAACAACTCGGTTCACAATTTGTTCAGTAACTTCCTAGCATTTGAAATATTTGAGTTCAAAAAAAAGGAGTCACAGGAACAGACTCCTTAAGATTGCCTTAGTTCTTCATCTTAATTCACAGCAGACAAAAAATTAACCAGCATCACTGAGTTCAGGATCTAAGGTGCTATTTCTCCTACACCAACATTGCAGTATTCTCTGCTTTATTTTTAATTGTTCTTATTCCGCAAGCTTTTCTGCCTTATTTGGGACTTACCTGGTTCCTATATGTTCAACATATTTTTATCAGCCACATACAACCTCATATCTTTTTTGAGCACATTTTCCCAATGCTAGCCAGATCTCCTAGTCTAATTCAAAGCAAAACCATTGAAACAAAAGTTGTCTTTTTAGTTTTCATTAAAAGGATCATGTGGAATATAGATCAAAATATGATTATACACTAAAAGGCATTGAAAAGGAAAGAGTATAAACAATTCTGTTTCATTAGCAATTTTTCTACCGGTAGACTTAATCTGAAGTTTACTTACAAGTTAATTCAATTTCAGTCCAACTTCAGTTTTAAAGTTAAACTGTTGGATTTAGTGCCAGAAGAAGAAAGGAAGTAGCTTCAAAATCTTGCAAATGAATTAATACTGTGCGTATTTCATTTCATGACAGTATACGGTTTATCTCTCCTATGTAATTATTAGGGATGGACTTTGCATCAAATCCATTCCCTGCATAAGTTCAAAACAGGCTTACTTAAATGTTGGGGCTTTTTTTCAGCCAAGAGCAGAAGCCTAATTGCAGACACACCATGCTATAAGAAGTTGTTCTCATGATATCTTTTTGCTGGCAAAAGGAAAGGAGCACTGGAAAACCCATAAGAAAGTCTGATCATGTAACATTTCCAGCCTGATTTCCAAACCAAAGAGGTTTGGACAAGTTTTGGTTAAGCAGACTAATTTTTGGATGCCTATCTGAACTGAACAGTCTGAATTTTTTGAGGTTCAGTGTTGGTTGCTATCTATTTGAAAAACTGTTGGCACTCCTATACATATAATCAACAAAAGCCTTTCATCCCAAATGCTTCCAGCTTGTTATGCTGTGTTTCTAGTGCATGCTTATAAATTGGCAGTGTAAAAAACAAACATCTTCTGACATAAAAATAAAAAGAAAGGTAGCAATATGATCTTCAGAAAAAAACAAAACCTGCAGTTGGTAGTCAACTGGTACCAGTTTACCGATAAAATGGTAAAATGCAGATTTGTATCTCAAACACTACAAAATCTGCTGCAAAGAACTTGTGACGGTGGGGTGTTGGATTTTTTTTTGTTTGTTTTATAAGCCATTGCATTCTAAAGTAAATTTAAGTCACACACCTAGTCTATACTGCCATTTCAGTGGAAAAAAAAGTATCCTGAGAGTTGCAAAAGGCTTCTTGAGATTACACGACTTAGTCTCTCACCAGAACAAGTTGTCATTATGGGTGTTATTAGGATGAAGGCAAATGGACACAAATGAATTTTATAGCTGTTTCTGCCCTAGGCTCTTCTAGGTATGTCTTCAGTTTATACAGAAAGAAAGTATCTGTTCTGGTTGCAAGGTTTTGGTTTTTAAATGGAACCCAGAACATGTCCATGTTAAGATGATAAGTTACTGTCCCACAATAGACAACAATATAACACCATCTCTAGAATTCATAGCGTAAGACAGAAGGTCTAAGAAGGCAATGGCTGGATTAAATTGCTTGTATTTCTGTTACTTACCTGATGTTTGAGTTTTCGAGCACATGAAGGCTTCATGAAACATTTTTAGACCAGTTTCAGATGTGAAACTTCTAACCCCCTATATCCTCTCATCACACGTTTTAGTCAGGTATGATTTTTCTGTTTACTGTTAACTATTTTTAAATATTTTGCATAAGTTCTCTTATGAAGCTTTTCACATACTCCCCTTTCAAAATTTGTCCTCTTAGGCTTATCAGTCCAAAGATTTATATTACTTCCTATTGAACTTTTTCTAGTTCTCCTGGATATTTTGGTAAGACCACCACCAAACTCAACCAAATTAACCCAGGTAAAGGATCACCGTAGCTCACAGAATAAGCCTAGGGCTATTCAAAAACTGGATTTGTTGTTTGGTCCATAGTACACTGAGCAAAGATTCATTGGTGAGGTGCTCATGATAACCAATGCTTTGGTTTGTGTTTTGGGGTTGGGGTTTCTTAAAATGTACTTATTATTTATTTATTATTTATTTTTCCTGAACATATATTATTAATTTAGAAATATATAATGACTCCACAGAACTCCAGCAGTTCCTTGCAGTTTACCTTGCTGAACCTCACATTAGACTGTGAAAAAGTCTGGTTAGTTTGTTTGTTTTCTCCTTCATCCCATATAGTATAACAATAAATCTTTCCCATATTAGTTTCCTTCCCTAGCTTTTTCTCTGCCCTAGCTCCTCCTCCTTCTTAGTTGCAACTTCACACTGTGGAAACTTGAAATACTCTGACTAACTGAGGAGAGAATGAGTCATAAATTAGTCACTAGCAAGAGAAGCATCTTAGCAGCCCACAATGACTTAAAACATCAGACCAGTTTCTGGCCCAAGGTCAAACTCCTAGAGATCCTCGGGTACATAAACCTAAAAAAGCACAAATTAAAATTATTGGCTCTTAACTGTCCACCTGTGTATAGTCTGGTTCCACAGCATTCTAATGAGGCACTGGCAAAGGGAGCCAAGCATCTGCTCATGAACATGTTGTAGTATTTTCTACTTCTCTTTGCTGTGCCAGGAAGTAAACATGGAATTAGGAATTTGCTTTTTTAATCTTTGTGACCCAAGATGGAAATTGTAGTGCATTGCTTCTGTCCACTAACCAGGGGATTTAACTTCTGCTTGTACTTAGAACAAACTAGGTTTTGTTATTAAAAAAGTTCAAAACACCTCAACCGAAAACACCTCATTGTATATCACTCCAGACAAGCATGAAAACAAGGCTAATAAAGAAAAATCCTGTTCCTTGCTCAATGAACTGCTCACAAACAGGCTCACATGTCTCTAACTACTTCATGGCACTAGGTACATTGACAATCATCACAAGTTATAGCTATCAGCTAAAATATATGCTAGGCAGATAGTCTAGGGCTGTTAGTTCTCTGTTATCCTTTCAGCAAGAGGATAGATTTCAGTAGCTGTTATTGCACACAGAGTTGGTGTATTCTCTGCAAGTTTCAAAGGCGGCTCTTCACAAGCAGCCCCAGCTCAGTGAAGTACACAGCTCAGTGTTGGTACAACAGGGAGCAGAACTAAGCATCACCTCCACATCCCAGCTCAACCCAAGTATTGAAATTGCAATATTTGGTCATGCACATGCAACCAAATGGGAAGTAAAGGTGGGGAGGAATCTACAGCCTGGGTGATCAGGTCCCCTGCTCAGGGATTCAGCTTTTTTCTCTTTGGTCAGGACACACATGCCTCACACTCACAGCTGGTTCTCAGTTGAAGGGAAAATACCAGTTGTGTTGACTGACTGTTAATTTCAGTGGCAGCAGCAAGCACAAGAGGTCATTTAAATCTGAGAGTGATTACTTTTGTAAGTTATTATTAGTGGCTGCAAGATGGAAATGTGATTCTCTGGCAAACAGCAATTTTCTGACTTGAACTGTCTTTGAGAAAGCCATTCCCAAGTGCTGCCATTGTGCCACTTTTATAGACAGCACAGATGAAAGGAAGAAGGGCATTTCTCAGAGAATGTCAATAGCTTTTCAACACTTAAAGAAAGAAAAAAGAAAAAGAAAGTAAAAAAAAAAATCACTTCCTGCATTATTTACTCTGAAACGTAAAATGGGCACAGGATGCCCAGCCACAGTCCCCTAGCAGGAAACAGACTCTCTTTTTCAGCTCAAGTACTCCCACTCCTTCTGTTCACTGATTGATTTTGTTTTGCTTGACTTGACAAGACCAAGTTGGACAAATCTGAGTTATCTGTGCATTGCTGACTGGATCAGCTGCAGATCCTTTAGTAAGCTTGTCATTTAGTCTTATAAATTACGATAATGAGGGCTGTAAATCTTAGCTCTCTGAGGGCACAGCTCTACAATAAAAACCAATTCAAAGTTTTAAAAAAAGCAAAGACACCCCTAGCACCCACGCTGCTCTTCAAATACAGAGCATCCCCTCTTGGAATTTACCCTAGATTTCTGTTAGTTAGTTTACTAAAGATAAGTCACCTGCTTTAAAGAAAAACTAAGCTTACCTAATAGGCAAATTTCTCTAAACTCTTTCAGAAGAACGGAAGGAGAACCTATTTTACGTGTATCTATGAAGTTTTGCATGGGTAGGAATATAAGACAGAATGTGTAAACATGTTTTAAAGAGTTGTCTAAATTTTTATTCCGGTATCTTTAAACATAGATTTCATGGATTAAAATAATGCTAACTACTAGTCAATTAAATAATGTATATATATCCTGTCATCCATCCTATACATACGCCTGAATAAAAAAGTAAGAAAATTAAAGAAAAAGAGACTACCAAGAAATGCACAAACTCATGAAATCATTAAATCAAATGTTTAAATTTAAGTCCTCTTGTAGAATTTCAGTACTGCAAGAGGCATAAGATTTGTTGAAGTACAGTCCCAAAACTGACTTCCTCTGATGTCAGTCTCTTCAGAGGGTTGTTAACAAGTGATATAATGCTCCCACCTTTATCCAAGTTCTCTTTAAAAAGCATTTACCATTTAATTAAATGATTAAATAAACAGTCTGAGTCATATACTAAAAAGAGTAGGTCCCTCCCTCAGTCATACACATAGTTTTGCATTATGACAGATATATTAGCTAAAAAATATTTTAACAAACATGAACAGCTAAAATAAATTTATTAGTCTAAAGTAGTTGTAAACAAGTAACATGCTATTTTCTTTGAAGAATTGTACTAAAAGATGTATTATAAAGCATACTAATTTCTAGTTAGATTACAATTCTCTATCTCTGTCTCTTCCTCATATTCCTGACTTTATTTGATATAAATACATAGAATTGCTTTCTTTATTAGCGTGTGTCTTGATATAGCTTTTTAGCTTGCATACAAGGACTAGTTATCACTAATGCATGTGTTCATTGTTTTGACAGGACACAAGCATTTCACAGAGTCCAAGTTAGTTTTGAGTGCACATGATTTACACGTGCACTGAATGACACTCTGTCATTTATTGCCCAAATGTAATTTGTTAGACTCTAACACAGCTTTTCTTCCTTTGTTAGCTATCTTGCAGGTCTAGTCTTTGAATGAATGTATCAGACACCTTCCACCACCAGCATTTTTTTATGGACGCCTCCCAAGAAATGTCAACAGCTACAAAAATTCTTCAACTTTCTGCACCTTTGTGTAACACTAATAACCAGGGACTTTCCACAAGTTCTGCAAAGGTCTTGTTAACCCTGTTCATTCTCTGGACCACACTCATTCCGTTAATGACATGGACATCCACTGAATAGTGCCTATGCCCAGGGAATAATGGACATGCCAGTACTTCTCTAGTGTCCAGAAAATAATAAGTTCCTAAGTAAATTCCTGCCTAGTCTAAGAATTACTCATTTCCTAAGATCCTTCCAACTCCCTTGGAAAAAAATAAAAAGTCTGAAAGTGTTTATTTGGATGTCTGATCATAATATTTCCATGAAGAAGAATTATCATGAAAACGTTTCATCTTGAAACTGTGATATGCTTGTTACTCTACCTTGTTGGATTTCAGAAAGTCCTCTGTGCAAATGAGCAGAGGACAACTGACCAGTTACTAGACTGACAATATCACTATATATTACAATATCTCTTTCTGCCAAGCACATTACATATTAAAACAAAGATACAGAGTCTGTTTGATATTTCAGTATCCTAGGTATTTTCAGGTCTGCTAATTTTCTTGAAGCAATTCAGTTGCAACCTGTCCCTTAAGAGTCTTATACAGATACTTCAGTATACAGCACTTTGATGGAACCAACTACCTTTCAGGATGTATCTCCTGCAGTCTCAGAACATGCCCTTTTCTGTGGTTTCTATGTAAACACATCATTTATATATTGCAAGTTAGTGATTGTGTGACGTTCAGATAATTGGGTGTGTAAGTCCAGGGCACAATGGCGCAGATGGAATTCAGATGCAGGTCCAATACATTTTCCCTTCCAGCCCAGACTGACCTTTACATTGCATCTTGATACCATTGTAACGACCCAGAATATTTCAATTACCACCACCTCTTAGGATCCACAAAACGCAATTAGTGACTCTAATAACACATTTTTTTGCTCAAGATCAATCTTTGTCCCATTTGTTCTATTACACAGTCTATACATCCAAAAGCTGTTTGGATCCTTCCTTGAATCAGTTCAGTTTCTTAAGCCTGCTGAAAAATAAACAGGGAAGACCAGGAAAGGGTAGAAAGAGAGGCAGAAAGAGAAGGAAGAGGTCTACCTCTTCTCAGGGTCAAGAAACTGATTTCTCAGCTGCTCCTAGCATTGTAGCCTCAGATATGTTTCAGAAATGGTTATGCCTTGTAAAAACTAGTGACTATAAAGGATAGCATCAAAATGTGTTCAGCAGACTTTGCCACAAGTCTTGTTGACATATTTAAGTGCTTCTTCCAACTGGAAAACACTGGCTATGCTATTACCCTTCACAAGTGCTTTGTCATTTTAAGTATTAGTCTTCCACCTCATTTGTAACCTGTTTTCATGACTTCCTAGAAATTTCTTTTCCAAAGCTGTAACACTTTGTTCTTCCTCAATAACACACAAAAGCTGTGTTCACCATGAACATTTTGAGGCCTCTGATGATATCAAAGCTCGGGTATTTCAGCTTCATGCAAAATTTTGGCACCATCCAGAATTGAAAAATCAATGGGAACTTGGTCAGTTCCCAGTAGGATATGTTACAAATTATGTCCTAGGTTTACAATAGATTGCTATTTGAAGGCATATCACTGAAGTTGAATGAATGAAAAATGTCCTCCTCCTTCACTGTTTATTACAAATATGATCTTTACCATAGATGTGAAATGTATGCTTCAACGATGTAATGGATCTCAGAAATGTTGTAAACTACATTAAATAAATATCACCAAAGCCACATTAATACAAACATTAATACTGAAACTACTACTAAAATTCTAGGACTAATATTTATGAGAAAATAATTTCACAGATAAAATGATACTGCCAAATTGCACTAGCTGCCTATTTGCCTCAGTTTTTTATTTCTGCCAATTATTATTCTGGTTCACCTATTACCAAGCAACTTGACCTACAAGCCAGACCTACACAAAGAGAAGTGAAATTTTGATGGGAATAGAGTTGAAAAATTTCTCTCCTTGGTTTTTTTTGTTTTGTTTTTGTAAAATAATTATTATTACTATTTTTATTTTCTAGCAAATCCCGATAAAATGATTGGATGAAATACACTTTTGGCCATAAGTGCAATTAAACTAATTTCCTGGCATTACAGTAAAACCACTTATCTTATCTATCACCTATCATTACCAATTACCATGTTACAAATCCTGGAACAAACAAAAGGCTGGGAATGTGGAAAACCAGGTTACAGGGCTCCTCAGACATTTTGCTGTGGCCTTTTCATTAAGTCCAAACATAATTACAGGTATTAGCAACAAAGGCAACAGTGGTAAATCTGATCAATGAAATTACACAATTAAATAGTCTTTTGTAATGTGTGATGGCATTACTCCAGATGAAGAGATCAAGATATGTATGTTACAGCAAAGTGTCTACTTTGGGTGGCTGACTGAGACACTGAACGTCACTCCTGCTGCCATACCTCCAGGTGGAATTTATTACCTATAGGGCACAGAAAAGAGAGGGTAAAGGAGATCTGATCTCTACAGGAATGACTGCACCCACTGAAAGCATTTGTCTTAAGCTGTTTTACTTCCTTGCTATGGCAAAACTAATTTTTACTGCAATTATAAATCCTCAAAGTTTAATCTTATAGCTAGCCAGCCTGGCAAGAAACCTGACTTTACCACTCTGATCATCTACCAGAAAGGTCAACAATTCTGTTTTAATAACATACAGCTTAAGGAGCCAAACTCTCATTTTTTATTCACTTCTGCAAGCAAAAACATGACAAAGGTCAATGGGAATTATGACTGAACGAGGACCGAGTTAAATTTCTGGTCTTTGGGCCAACATTAATAATTTCAACAGTACACCAATTTCATCTCTGATGTAATTCTACCTATCTCAGTTGACAGTTGGTCCTGTCTCAAACTGTACCATTCATTTTAAAACCATTTAAGCAGTTTTACTATCGAGAAATGTACATAAATCAACTGATTAAATCATCCTGGAAACTAAGAACATTTGCAAAGGAAGAGAACCTTAACTGTAACTTTAAATCTTATAGACATAATTCACAGCATCACTATACCCTTCTTACATCACCAAAGAGCTGATTTATCACAACTGAAAACCATACCTGCATGCTCACAAAATATACACTACTAAAACATTTTAGTTTACTAAAAATGTGACTGGTTCTTTAAATTCACAATTACAAATAGATCCCTAAGGCAAAATGGTCTATTCTATCCTATTTTTATGTTCATATCCATTATACAGATCTGCCCAGATTGTACTAAGTTTTTTTGTCCGTGCCTTTATACAAATACAGAGCTTCATGAGAAAAATCAGGTTATGTTAGATCCCAGGGAAAATATGCCTGATAAAACCTACACTGAGATTTATGTGTTTCCAGAGAACACATTGAAAAAATCCAGAAAGTTCTTTGCTTATTTTGACTTCTTGCCTGGTCTGAGGGTTTGTTATACATCTGAAAGTTGAACTGAAAGATTAGAAACCTCGGTGAACCTAGACTGTTTTTAAGCAAGGCAGGATTTGGGGCTTAGGCTCATTATGAAATGTCAATCTGAAGCTACAGCCAATCTTAAGAAAATTGTTTGTCTGCTTTGAGGTTTAACTGGCTTCCCGTAAAAGAAGTACCCTGAAAATACACATTCAGAGAAAATAAAACAGCATTTATAACTGATATTATTTAAAAGACTGAAATACACATCCCCCTCTTTTTTCTTTTTTTTTTTTTTTTTAATAAATTTGCAGGGGGGGGAGAGGAAGGGAAAAAAGTGTTGGATTTTCTGTCTTATAAGTGTTTTTCAAAATCCCTTCATGATATATCAAGTAAATATCTAGCGCTGTTCTACCCAGTCATAAAACTCAGTAAAGCACCTTACGGGAGTTTAAATCCACAGGGCATGCAAAAAATCACTCAAAAACCAACCCCAACTGTCTTTTTCCTTTGTCATGCTTAAGACTGAATAAAATGGGGCTTTTCTTTCCACAGCAGTCTTTTCCATTTTCTTGTTTTGTTTTTCTATTTCAGTGATGAGGAATGCATCAAGGGACAGATGAATTAATCTCTAATACCATATGTGTACATGTGAATGCTTCAGTATGTTCAAGAAAACAAGGCTTTCATAACTACTGTACTGACTGATAAAGGCACTTCTTTTCCCTGCCGTTGTCCTGAAAGTGCACTGTAAATGCTCTCTTTCATAAATCCTGAAGGCTCTGTGCAAGACACTGGAATTCCCATCTGTACAATGCACACTTTCATCTGTGTGATCATCAACACATGTTGAATGTGTTTCTGAAAGTCTGTTTTAAAGCTATGGCCATGGGACATCATGTGACCCCTGAATCATTTTCTTCCAGCTGAGGGTACATTTTATCTTGCCAGACATTTTCATAGTTCGTGCAAGCAGTTCCTGAAGTCTGATTCAGCTGCTCATGATGTGGCTGTCTGCTTGTCTGAGTGCAGGGGAAGGTTTAGGATTTCATATTCCTCTCCATGCTGTGACTTTTAATCCTCTGAAATGTTTCCTGAGTGTTGAACATATGCCTGTTTGATTATTCCTGGCAAATGGCATTTAGGAACAGTTTGTTGATTAATTCTAAGCCATACTGTGATAGTCTTCAAAGAACACCTTAATAATTTTAAGTAAGCCATGAGGAAAGATATTTTTTTCCTTCCAAAATACATTCTGCAGCAGGATTTTTCATACCAATGAAAATAATATTTTCATGGCATATTAGGAGACCTTTTGGGGGTATGTAATGTTCTTATCTACCCTGTTTTAATAGGGTTTATTGCATACACCCTCCATTTAATGAGGTCAAATACACACAGCAAAGTCTGTTAACCAAACACAACAAGTCAGGCATCTGCAGACTTCAAGTAATTAATCAAGTGGAACCAAAAATCTAATAGCAAACTATAGTTATCCCTAAAAGTATACCGGATTTTTTTAGTGCCAGATCAGCCCACACACAATAAGCTTAAGCTACCAAAACACTGATAACCAGAGAATTAGGTTAATACAGTGAGCACCATCAGCCAAATACTAACCTCACTCAACCTCTGTGTTTCCATACCAGCAGGTGAGATTCCTACCCACCACTTGGACAGTCAAGTAATTACACCACAGTGAGACAAACATGCATGAATCAGAAGGTATAGGCACATTAAGTCCCTTTTCAGAGCTAGAGGGCTTTAGTTTTCATCTTATTTTGATTTCTTCTTCCTTGAGGATTTTCCTGGTTAGCTTTACTCATGGGTTGCTGAAAACTGCCTGATGTAAACTGTTTATTATAATCAGTACCACAGCCAAGCCTAGGTATACACAGGCTTTCCTAAACTTGCGCAACTCTTAAAATTCTTCTAGACTTTAGAGACACAGAAGGTCTACCAGGTGATCCAGCCCATTTCCCAGTCTCGTTTATATGCTGGATTTTTCAACGGTTCATCCAATCTAGCTTCAAAATGTCTTAAGCAATGTGGCTTCCTCCGTTTCCTGCAAGACACAATTCAGTACTCTAATAGATGTTGCTGTCAGGATGTTTCCCCTGTTATTCTGCACAACTCTTCCTTTATTCATTTCATCCCATTAATGCAAGTTATACTCCCTTTCCCTTAATTTATCTAATTGTTTTTCAAAGGAAGCATAACAAAATTTTTGATGAAAAGGAAGCCTATCTTATGTAAACAACAAAAATTCACATTAGAAAGAAACATTTGCCTTACTTCTATGAACCATGGAATTAATACAAGGAAAAGCAATACAAGCCCATAGCTCATGCTGCGTTGTGGTAAAACAGAACTCCAGCAATAAAGTTGTAATACCTTCACTAATTCCACTACCTATTATTCTAGTAGGCTATAAATCTGGTAAACTTTTTCCATTAGCCAACCTTACTTACTAATCAAGCTTAATTAACAATTTATGTAAGGGCTTGATTCCAAGGTCTTTGAAGTCAGTAGGATTCTTTCCATCGGTTTCATTGGGATCTGGATGACGCCTATATTATACATGAAAACACTACTGCTTTTAACAGTATGCTAACTGCACAAAAGTAAGCAATGTGGGAATATCAAGAGAACACTTTTTCTCAATACCTTTTACGTATTTTATTTCTGTGAAAGTGTCTTTCATGAAATCATCTGCATCCTATATTTTTTTGAGCAATACAATTTTTAAAACCCTCTCAATTTTCATTTCAAAATTATTTAGGTTGTAACAGTATGCCAAGTCAAGTATCAATTTCTTTGATGAGGAATTCATTTTCCATGTGGTTTCAGTAACAAAAAGCTTGAATGTGTTTACCGTAGTTATAAAAGCAGTAACATGAGAACCTCCCCCCAATATTACTAGACCAATTTAAGATAAGGTTTCACAGCCCGTGTATTACTACTTTCTTTCTTCTGCTTCTATAGTTATCTGGTCAGTTGACTTTCACAGAATAAATTTTCCTATGGGAGTAAAGAAGAAAGTGCTAATAGAAGCTGCATTCTACCTCTCTTGCATGAATTTCAGAGACCTTAAATGCATTCCAGCATAGGCTCTCGACCAGCCCTGTACTCTGCCTCTCAGATAGTTTGGGGTCTTTTATTTTGATAAATGACTTGGCATTCTGAAGTGTGGTCAATTTTCATCCAAGCAAAACAGGCTGATGTATTGGCAATGAGATAACATCTCACAGCTTTCCTCAGTGATGTATACTAAACCTAAGCAGGGCATGAACACATATCCACCCGTATCTAACATATGGACTTCATCTCTTTCCCTCTCCAAGGCACTCTCTCTCTCCCCTTAGCTATGTGCAGGCAAAACTCCCATGTTCGTGCTAAATCGTTGCTGGTCCAGTTAAAGTAAACAAAGTAGAGATAATGCTGCTTTTCTTTCCAGGCAGAAATGCTGGTTTCCTGCTTAAATGCATACCTTTGATGGTGGTTCACTGGCAGAACTTGCCTTAGGTAAAAGAAACATAATTATGCAATTTTCTGCTAAAATACTTTTGCCCTTAAAGAGAGAGGGAACCTGAGATCTAATCCAATCTCCCAAGGAGTGTCCATTTATGAAATTAAAACTATTGTATTGCTCTAAGGTCATCTCTATTAAATAAAAAATAAAAAATAAAAAAAAAAAAAACCAAACAAAACCCAGAGCTAAAAACCAAAACACACAGAGATTTTTTGACTAGAGTTTACAGGAAGCTAGCAAGGAGCAATCTAATGGAGTCCTGTGGCCTCTTTCAGCTTCATTCTGAGCCAGCAAGCCAGATTTTCTTGGAATCAAGAATATCACATTCACAAATTACATATATAATGGCTAGGTTATATATATAAAAGATACAGATCTTAATACAACATGAAGAAAAGACAGTCTGTATTATTTCTGCATTTCCATATTTCAAGGTGAAAGAAGGCAGCGTTGTCTCCTTATCACACTGCTGATCTTAGAAGTCAGTTTCTCAGACTTGAAATGAGTGAGGCTGAAAGGCTTGCAACATGTCATATTTAATGGAACTGACTGAACTAATTGCTGTGAAAGTACACTGTCACAGCCTAATAAAACTAAATACGAAGCAAGACTGTTCACTATTGAAATGTTCTTTTTACACAGAATGATTACGAAGACAGATCACAGAGGTGGTGATACAGTTCAACCCACAGTAGTGACACGTGACTATTACAAGCACTAGTTAACAGATAAAATTCGAGACATCGTATTTCTCACAATTAAGGAGTCCATAATGTTTCACTGTTGATGCAAGTGAGCTGTTTTTCCTCCTCATCCCATTACTTAGCATGCAGAACAACAGAACTTCACCCAGCAAGCAGCTGGAAAACAGTCCCTTGCCTGAAGCTGCTATGAAACTTCATGCACAATATGGAACAGGCTAATAAAACTTTCTCATATTTTCCCTTTTCTGATCTTTTCAGTGCTTGGGAAAGTTCTGATGCAACCTTTTATGGCTCAGCACTTCCCCCACTGGGCAGCAATAATCACCAGTGCTTAGGAAATCCACTTTTCTACACTGTTATGGAAAGAAGCAGCTAATTTGTGTTTCTCATCAGAATTTAATGTGGAGTTAGTTGTGCCTCGAAGGCAGGGGAGGCACAAGAAAAGCCCTGTGCTGTTCTTCTCTTAGCACTCACCTGCCTTCCCCAGAACAAAGGCTTGGGTGGAGCAGAGGCTTCCCTCCACCTGAGGGATGATTTCCCTGGCATTTACAGTGATGTTATTGTGGAGAGAAAAGGCAGGTACTGGGCTGAAGTCAGTTTAAATGTGTGCTGATCCACCACAGGTGAGCCACTGTTCATTAAAAGGCTGACCCCTACCTCTCTGCTGTTGGTGACTGCTACTGACAGACATTAGTTCAGCCCTACTGTTAAAAATTAAATACAACCCAAAAGCTTTTGCTTTACTCTACCGGGGGCTCCCAGTTAAAAATGTTCCAAAGCTACAAAGTCAGAATGTTCCTCTGCAGCAGTTTTCTAAGCCTCTTAAGTTCCTGCATGGATTATAACAACCTCATTTCAGCCACAGGGTATCGTCACTGACATCAGCAGATTTGGCTCAATGTCCTCCAATAGATGGGCAATTTGTTTTCATAATAAACAATACCACAAATCACAAGAAAAGCGGCATAGCTGCCAAAATACCTTCAGTCCTTATAAGACAAGAAACAGACTCTGCTACAATCAAAGGATTTTGTTTCATTTTGGTGAGGCAGAATATTGCATTCCCCTCTCAGAGGGTTTCCGCCCCTGATACTGTTGAACAGTCTTTTGGCATTAAGGACAGTAGAGACTATCATGTAGCGTGGGTTTGCATAAAGCCACTTTGGAACAGGAAAAAGAATTACAAGGAAGATTTCAAGCAAAACTGACTAAGAAAACTATCAGGAATACTTAACTTACTTTATGAAGGATTCACATTATTAAAACTACCACTTGTTTGCTGTCCATTTCTTTGAGTTACTATTACCATTTCAATTTCTTAGCCTTTCTATGGAGGACAGAAAAACGTTTCTTTTTCTGAATGAGCATTAAATATATAACAAATTTACGATGAATACAGCAAGTAAAGTAAATACCCACTAGAAAACAAACTTGTTTATAGGAATGTGTGAGTATTTCGTAGGTGGCAAAGCTCATGTACCTGGAGAAGAACACCTCAGACAGATGTAGTTTAACGGTGGGGCCTTTCTTGACTCTATATTCAAAGTAAATAGCACCCATAAACAGATGCTATTCACCAAACATAGCAGGACTGGATTTGGATGCATATACACGGACATTTCCATAGCCTCTGATCTGCCCTCTTCTTAAACAAGTAAGAGAGAACAGAGTGCACACTGTTTAGAGAAGTACAATTTAGTATTCGAAAAGATCTCTGAGTGCGAGCAGCACCATGTCCCAAAAACATCTTCCAGTTAAGTTTTTGAGAGAGAATTTAACAGCATTAATTATGAATTTGCACTTTGTGATGGAAAATCAGTAAATAGCACTGCATATATATGTATATTTAACTGTCAAGGACACATCATTTTCCTTCAGGTTTTATTCCTATAGGCTTCATTTGTTCCAAGATCTCATAAAGCTCAAGTCTAATCAAAATAAAATTATAGCTGAGAGTTCTTTTATGAAATAAACAGCATGCATTATCCTACAGTCAAACCATACCATTATAAACAAGTTTCAAATTATGTAAAAAACACAAATTAGCCTTTTGTACTTGGTTCAGTAATCAGTTTGGTAGTTTGAAGTACAGCAGAAAGGTCTGATATTTTCTTTTCCAAATATAACTTCTCTTCTCTCTTTTAATGGTGCTCTTTCCTGGCTTTTCACAACCCACAGGCTCTTATTATTTTGGTGCAGGATGTCCTGTCTGTGGTTTCAGAGGAACGTGGGAAGGACATACTCCAACGTGTCTGTGATGCTCAGGACAACTTTCTTTGAACTGAGACCTGGGCTGTCACTATAGGCAGCTAATATGTTTCAGGAGTCATTTTTCCTGTAACATTTACTCTATACGTGATGGGTTTTGTTCATTCATCAGAAAGAAGCCACAAAGTTGAAACCATGGAAATACATCTGAAAATATATGTTCTTTTGTTTCCATCCTAAGGACCACATCCCTGGAAGTCAAGGTAAAACAATAACAAGAAATCTTTACATGTATTTAAAGAAAACTGAGTTAAGTTCTAAATTGAAACTTCACTGGATTTCAGGCCACTGCATGAGTGAGCATGGAGAAGGAGGTTGATCCTTTTGGAGTGGAAAGCAAAAGCAGTAAATGCTTGTGAAAGGAGAGCTGATATTTGAAAACAGGCAAGCTTGATATGCATATTAGAGGAAGGCAAATGACATTTACTGCACCCACACAAATTACCTCAGTGTCGTGAAAAGGTACTCAAGTTAGTTTTAAACTAGCAAAATTTATTCACTGTAGATCATTTACAGCAGTACAGTGCAACATGTGGGTGCATTTTCTTTGTGTTCTGGAGTTCCTTGATGCCTTGCTGACCTGGTTCTGCCCCATGCTATCCATTGCTTTTGTGTCTGCTATAGTACCTCATAATACAAAAATCGCTGCAGCCTTTCAGTTTACTTTCACAGCTGAAGAATCTTGCTTGAAACTTAAATTTGCTCAGGAAATTCCAAATGCCACCATAAACTGGAATTAATGAATCCAGTCATTCCTGTATTACCTATAAAAGATACTGGGGAAAAATGTGTTTGTAGGAATGGTAGATTCGTGAAGAAAGTGAGAACTGCAATACTGTATATCACAAATAGCAAAAGTGGGTACTATTTGCAGTCTAATTTGAGATCAACAATATAAATTAATAAGAATACTAAGAAAGTAGTGTTTCTTTAAGTAAAATTTTGAATAACTGAGGAGGCGAGATAGACATGAGAAGGTTCCTTTAGAGCTATTAACTGTTTGAATTGATTATTAAGAGAGTAGAGGGATGTTATCGTTGAGAACATGTTTTCAATCACTAAACTCTCACTGACCTCAATAGTAGTAAGATGAGGCTCCAACAGATAACAGAAAATACCTGTAAGACTTGACCATGATTCACACTGAGGCAAGACCTTTGCAGTGTTTCCAGCAGGATATAAAGAAATACATGAAATGCTTGTCTCTCTTCGGCTGTCAGAGTGATATAAATTAAACTGGCCATTAAATACCTTGATTTATAGTACATTACCCTGAAATGTAGTGGATTACTTTGAATAACTGGTAGTCACAGTCACTTTTTTCACTTTCCAGGCTGTTTGATATTATCATTTGTTTTTCTACTAAAGGACATCAGCTGCATTCTAAAACCAGTGTGGGGTGAAGTGAGGTTAAGGACGTTCACTGTTTTTTCTTTCCCTGTTCCTCCATTCAATACAACAATAGCAGAGCTCTACACACTGGAATGCCTCTGTCCAAGAGAGGAAAAGAGAGCGAGAAAAGTCTGGTTGAAGTTTACAGAATCAGAGGGAATTTAGCGAATTCTATTATATAGCCGTTAATGTTATCACTTTGACTGTTTTGTAAAATAAACACTTTATGAAGTTCTCATTCCTGACCTTTAGATTTTCTGAAAACGCCCAACATTCTGAAGGTAAGGGATCTGAAAAATTTACAGTTTTTGCTAACTGTTTAAACTAACACCAAATGCAATTAAAGTGAAGATGATCAGAAAAACAACTTTGCACATTTTATACATAAATTAAGTTGTAATGTGAAAGGAGGAGAATTTCAAGAAAAGTAAGCTTAACTTTATAAGAGGAAGAAACCAGATGTTCTTGTCAAAATCTCCAAGGTAATAACATTAGATTAGGGTACATAGATAGTGTAGGTAATGTATATTGTGTTTCATGGATCATGTTTTTCAATGATAGATACATTTAAAATACACGGCTGCAACCATATACTTGTTGCATGTATCAAAAATCAATTTGCACATGCACAGACTAGAACAACATGCACTGGAAAACTTGCAGTACTTTATCAAGATGTGGTTCTGAATGTCATTGTGCTTTTATATTTTCTGTTTGGTGATGGATTTTTACTTTATGTCATCTTTCTTTCCTACACACACACACACACATCCCCCTCTGTAGAAACTAGTAACTCCAAACACGGATTCTTCATTAGACACAAAATGAATATGGCTGTTTAAAGAAAAAGGGTACAATTACAGCAGCAGATTACGTATATGCCATGTAACTGGGAACTCAAGAAAGCTTGGATGCATGCATTCAAAACAGAATTCAGCTAATTAACTACAGTAATTAATTTGTATCAGGCATAATCCAGTTCAAATAAGTTTCTGTGTAACAATTTGTGTTTTTTAAATAAACATTTTTAATAGTCAAAAATATTAATCACAGTATTTCCAAAGAAAATGCCACCAACATCCCAGTTTATTGATAATTTGATAATGAAAATCACCCTGAGAACACTTGCTAGCAGCAGCCATTACAGCTTCTCCAAACTCCTGTTTCCTTAAGTACTGATATTGCATACAGATGTGACTTTGCAAAAAGCCCACTAGCAGATACTTGACATCATATTTTAATTGAATGACAATACTGAATGTTTTCTCACTATAAACATTTGCATGTAATAACTAAATGCTGGAACTCTCTATTTTTCAAATGAGTGATAGAACCAGTAAGTTAGTTCTGAGGAGAAGGATCTGGGAGCCGTGGGAATTGGTAAACTATCCATGAGCCAGCAATGCATCCTTGTTGTCAAGAAGGCCAATGGAATTCTGGGCTGCATAGGGAGGAGTGTGACCAGTAGGTGCAGGGAGGTCATTCTCCCCTTCTACTCTGCACTGGTGAGGCCACAACTGGAATACTACATCTAGTTCTAGGCTTCCCAGTTCAAGGGAAACAGGGAACTACTGGAGAGAGTCCAGCACAGGGCAACAAAGATGATTAAGGGATTGGAGCACCTCCCTTATGAGGAAAGGCTGAGAGAGCTGGGACTCTTTATTAGCCAGATAAAAGAAGGCTAAGGGGAGACCATATTAATGCTCACAAGTATGTAGAGGGTGGATTGAAGGAGGATGGAGCCAGACTCTTTTCAGTGGTTCCCAGTGACAGGATGAGGGGCAATGGGCACAAGCTGGAACATAGGAAGTTTAATTCAAATATGAGGAAAAACTTCTTTTGGGTGAGGGTGACAGAGCCCTGGAACAGAGCGCCCAGGGAAGTTGTGGAGTCCCCTTCTCTGATGACCTTCAAGACCCGCCTGGATGCCGTCATGCGTAATGTGCTGTAGGCAATCCTGCTTTAGCAGGGGAGTTGGACAAGATCGTCTCCAGAGGTCCCTTCCAACTGACAATTCTGTGATTCTATTACTGAGTGGCTCTAGAAACCTATTTCTTTCACAATGCCTATAACAATTAGTCAGTTAATTTTGTAAGCAAATTTATGAAAGCTACTTATTTTGCGTAACTGAGTTTACAGTACTGAGGCATTTTAATTGAAAAACAACCATGATTTTTACAGCATGATAATCTAAACTGATTTATTAATGAATCTACTCCTAATGTAAGCTTTAAGATTGAAGTAATTAACTGCAAAACAATATAAAGAGAAGGTATATAACTGTTACCATTACGTAAGGATCAGATTTTTGTTCCTTTATAAATTTCAGGATTCTGAACATTTTCAAGTTATGCAACAGAAAGTAAGAAATTCTCTATGCTTCTCTTGAATTAAACTGAGAAAAAATATTCAGGTTGAGCAAACTTTTTTGTTTTGATGACATGTAAGCATTAAACTATTCTAGCACCAAAAACTGATTTAGAGTGGAGAAAAAAGTTTAAAGATGTTGCTGTTATTTTTGTTTGTTTTTAATAATCACTCCGTAAGCCAAAATCTTTCCATGAAACACTTCTATTTCAACAAAATAACATTTTTTGATAAACTTGAATTTACATATATTTTCATGCTATTTTTTTTTAATGTTAAATGTTATCTTCTATCTGACTTTGACTAAATACGTATACCACATAAGGCAACTTCCTCCACATACTTTATGATAGTTATTGCAGTAGGCTTTTTAACTTTTAAGCAGACAAACACGACTACTGCAAAAATGTTAACGTTTAAACGTACATAATTTTGATTTCAGTGAAGTGATAATGTGATTCATAGATAATTCTAAAGCTCTGGATTAAACAAAAAAGAAAAAAAAAAAAAGTGTTTATCGATTCACAGTCTTCTGAACCTGAGACATTTTACAGGTTAGCTGTGTAACACTAATGAGAGCTGTCTGAAAGCCTGGTGTTCAAAGTTAAGCTCCTAAAATTAAGCACCCTGATACGGCAGCTTTGCTGGCTGTTTGTAGTGGGTGTGCCAACCCACTACTTGCTACCAGTGTTCTGCTGGCAGAACAAAGAAAGGCTGAAACTGCGTATTGTGGACTAGAGGAATATTTCAAAAGAAATCCGTGACTTCCAGTCTAGAATCAAGGTGTGTTAAGTGATTATGAAGTCAGGAAAGACTTCATCATGACAAGGCTGCTTTTAAAAGAAAAAGGAAGAGGAAGCCAAACTGAGGATAGGGAGGAGAAGCCGAGTTAGTGTGCAGTCAATGTGCATGTGTCGGTTGGGTCTGTGGCTACAACCATCTTATTAGATAGTGTAATTTACTAGAATATTCTTTTAAATCAAAGGAACATACCAAGTATGTCTCTATTTTAAATCCTGTAAAATAAGATACCTGTAACAAGACTGCTTTACAAATCAGAGATTACACGCTTCCAGCTACCCTGAGGAACAGAAATTATCAAAATGACGATTTTTGTTCTGTGCCAAGAATTTTAATCGACAAGAGCTATGTCAAGACAGCAAAAGACAGCTGTGTAAGCTAAAAGAAATGAGATAATTTTTATGGAAAAATAGCATGGACTCCTTCAGCAATCACAGTATTATTATGTAGGTTGACATACCAATCACAAATGGGATTTAGCCAAGTGGGGCTGTGCTCAGAATTGTTTGGGAGCTTTTATAGTATATTTTCAGTTAAGCATGAGCAACAACAGGCACATGTGAGCTTTCAAATACGTGTTGGTAGAAAAAATTAGATTATCAAGGACTGGTACAGTTATTGTGTTGGAAGTACTGGTCCCCTTTCCTGAGCTGAGCTCTGAGCCATAACCTTAAAAATGCCATTGCCCACTTCACTTGCGGGCAGACACCTCTGGAAGTCTTGGGTGTGCTAGTAGAAAGCAGGGAGATCTAACCTCCAGAAAAAATTTGTCCTATGACCCAGCTAGATTATTTACAGAGGACAAACACACAAATGCACAAACATAGCATACCCAGAGAATGCTGAACACCTCGTTTAACAAGCCAGGTTAAAAGTCCATCTAGGTCCCTGGAAAACAACTGTTGCTATGATCTGAATCACAATAAAAACAGTAAGTTGAAGCAGAGCAAGTTGCTTTATTCAGCCGAAAATAAGCACAGGCCTTCAAGGAGATGTGTCTGGCTCCCTCCAGGGACATCAGAGCTCCTCCTTATATTATTCAAGGGCCTTTTCTCAGTTTTCTGCAGGGACTGAGAGGCATTGGCTCCACGTTCATCTTGATGAGAAGCAAGAGAACAAGCTGTCAGTCAAAGACATACTTTCATGTAGTAATAACTGGGTTGTCTCCAGCAAGTCACAGGTTATCTAGATGTCACTACTTTAAGGGTCTCGCTCTGTCAGCACATCAGGAGGTAAGATTGCACAGGACAAATCTGTGGCTTTCAGTTTAAATACTGCCACACAATCACAAGCACACAAAATAAAACACAAAGAACCCCCAAGGAAGTTCCTGACAGCTCAGTAAAACAACACAACACTCAAATGCTTTCATCTTAAAAAAAAAACAACAAAAAAACCAACCAAACAAAAAAAACCCCACCACAACAACAAACTATCTGTGTAGCTCTGCTCTCTGCCATATGTTTTTATTCACCTCTTCTGAAGCCAGCAAGTACTTCTTGGGGTGGAGGGGAACAAATCTCCCAGAGAGACAAACTGTGTTTGGACCTTCTAATACCACACAAAGCTGTGCTGCCCTGGGAACAGCAGGTTCATCCCAGCTGTTAGAAAGTGAGGCCTAAGAAAGGCTGATCAGCAGCAGGATGGAAATTTCACTGGAATGCATAAAAATGCTGCTCATCTTCTCACTAACTTTATCTCCTGGGCAATTAGGAAAGCATGTGTACTATTGCAGGACATAATTGGAAATTAACAGGTATTTGCCCTACGTACAGCCTAACTGTAGATCTGGAAAGTAAAATCCACTTTCCTTGAGCAGGAGACACTAGATCGAACGTTTAGGGAGAACTGCGTAATTGGTAAGTTTGTTCTACATTTTTGTCTTCAGTGCACAGCGTTTTCCCTGATAGAAGCCCTTAACTTGCCCCGTTGTACACAGATTTCCCTGGTGTAGAAACAGAATACTCCTGAGAAACCTGTTGCTTATCCTGCAGTGAAAACCAGGCATTATTATCAACATATTTCATTGTAATTCTCCATCTGACCTTACACCTTAGTTGGTTTTCGAGTGGTTAGCAGCAGCCTGCCTCCTCTCCCTTTTCTTTTTAAGTATGGCATGATGAAATGTGAGAAGCCATGGTATCATCAAAAATGTTTTTTCAAGCCTTGACATCTGTTTACAACTATTGCTGGAGTGGAAAAGTGGGAATCCTCTTAAATTTCAAAGATAGTATCTGCTGCATCCAAACATCTGACTAAAGAACACTATTTTATACCCAAGGACAACACATGTTGACTGATTCAAGCAGCTCTGGTTTAACATAGAGTAACAGTACTACCAAAACTCAGTGTCTGAATGACTATCAATGTTGCTGGTTTTACAACTTAGCATTACTGCAGCATTGTGCAATTTAGCAGTCCAGAAACCCTCTGCAAATCAAGAAAGCAAAGTTTCTTTCTCAAAGCGAAATACAAGCAACTAAATGGACCTACAAGAATATTTCTGTACATTCTCTTCCCCCCTCTTTCTTTACTATCCTTCAGTGACTATCTTGCTAGCTGTGTTTGTCTTTTAGCTTCTATATTGAACAAATTGAAACACAACACGAGACTCTCAAAACGAAGATTAAGTTTTTATGGTGGCTACAGGCATAGCTTTTGCTTATGCAAGTTATCTCGTATCTCTGCCAAGCGGCATGTTTTCCTCTGTCTTGTTTAGTTTTGGCTACCGTGGGTGGGTGGGCAGAACATTTTGTTGCAGGGACTGTATCTCCTTTCCTGTATCTAAAGAAACCTCAAAATCTGAGTTTACATATTTCTGAAACTCAAAATAACTCTTTGGCACAATTACTGATGCGTTGGAGAGAAGTTATTTAGATTATAAACTGAAAAAAAAGAATGATGGGTGTGAGGAAAATTCAGAATTTATACATACATATATAACTATATGTTCAATGTTTGTTAGCCTTTTAAGTCAGAATGATTTTTAGATATGTTGAGATACTACTGTAGTTTAATCTCTTTAAAGAAAAAGACAAAAAGCAGAAATTTACCAGGATTTCAAATCTGATCTTTCTATAGAATTGAAAGGCTGATTCCTTAATCTACTATCAGAGGTTTTACCAGGCTTACAGACCAACATCTGGGTATCAAAACATCAATAATGGGCACAAATAGCCTACAAAGGTGCTGTCTTCAATCAAGACAATACAGTAACACTGATTCATAAGTCTGGTTTTGATTTGAAAGTAATTTTGAAATTCTATGGCTTATTTCATACGTACTTAAATCTGATCCCTCTCCTATGTGGCTTCTTGTAAAGAATAACAGTATTTGGAAAGGCTATGGAATAAAGCCCATTTTCCAGCCAGTGGAAGATTACTCCATTTCAGCACGCTACACTGAGCTTTGCTCAGAATCACTGTAAAAGCTCCAAACAACGTGATTTATACTTTTTGCCAAGTAGATCATTCCACAGCCAATTTTATCACACTGTAAGGATCGCATACATATGTGGGGCTGTGCATCTCCAATATACATTTACTCTATGTTTTACTCTACCTTGCTGCTTTTGTCCACTTGTTTCTGGCTAAATAATTTGACCACGGCCCAGGAAATTGCAACTAAACAAAGTCAATGGACCTACAACAATTGACGGAAAGATCTTCTCCAGGTGTTTCAGTCTTAAATTTTTCACTAATTTAAGTTGTGGTACACTGCATACGTTTAGCCTTTTAGACTTCAGAAATCAATACTTTGAGACCTAATAATGCTAGCTAAACCCCTTCCACCATGGCACTATCTTTATTGTAGATGTTGTGCAGAACCCCAGTATTGGCTCATCGTTGTAATCTTTGCTTTTGCAATGTGATAACTTTTCATAAGCAGCCCAAAACTGTGTAAGTCTTCATATCTATACTGTTTGACAAATTTACGTCCATTTAGCATACACTGACATAACCTCACATTGTGTTTTCCTCAGAATCATTTTCTGGTAGAGAACAAAATATTTCAGGATAGTTTCATGGTTCTCAGGTTTTCTTTCTTTGTTTTATTAAAAGAATAACCTTATATTACTAATCCTTTCCCAGCTTTCATTTCTACTGTGACATGTTTTTTCATGTCATTGTCTAGAATGAGCTTCAGAGTTGTAGCAGTTTTGGAGCTATTAATTTACTGAGTGCCTAACACCTTTTTCCAAGTCAGTAACAAAAACAAGAAGTGCAACAGGTCCTAACACAAGCACTCACTACCACATGATTTCATTTGCCATTCTCTAAACACATTTAACACAGTTTCATTTCTTATTCTCATCGCTTAGTCTTTTACCTAGGTTTTGTCCCACTCATATTTTTATCTGAATAAAGTAGAATTAACTTTTTGCATACTATATCATAAAGTAGTTCCCAGCGCAGTATCAAAGATGTGTATTTGCAGCACAGTGCTTTCAGCCATTACGTGAAAAAGCATTTTTGTCCAACATGTCCCTATCCCCAGCACCCCCCATGAAAGATTGTGCTCCAGTGATCTAGTTCAATGCTAGGTTGCACAAACCGTAACAGTGAGAAAAGTGAGAATTTAAGAAATGGCTGCAGCAAGGAGAGGATGCGACCACCTCTTGCAGCATGAGTATGGATTGAAGTGATCATGTAACTGTTGGGCTAGAACTCCTACTGAAATAAATTAGAAAAAAAGAAATCCAGAAGATTGCTTTTTTCATGTCCTCCTTTCTATGCTGCATATATAGCATTTCAGTGGTTAAAGGATCTACCATGGTACAAACGTTAACACAACAATTGTCACATTGGATCAGGCCAATGGCCTTTTAAGAGCACTATGTATACATGGCATTGATAGAAAATTGAGTCTAAACTTGAAGTCTTACTTAGGAAAAAAAAAAGTAAAAGCTGGTTTCTTATATTGCCTTCATTCAAGCTGACAAAAGATAAAAATGACCTCTTAGTCAAGCTGCTCTCCCAGTCCTGCGCAAACCTCCTCCCTAATATTTATGATGACATAAGTACCTTAGTGGCAACTCTATGAAAACCATTGCTGTTATTGATTAATATTAGTTTAGCTGTAGTTTCTTCTAAGGAGTTAAAACCAAACAGGGGGAAAAAAATCCTCCAAAAAGCCAGAATTCATGCACTGTGTACTTCACAGACAAAGCATTTGAGAACTCATACACCAGAGAAATTTCTACATTTTTAAGTGTAATTGGAATTGTGTAAAACAAAGTGTTATATTTGCAGGTGTATGTCTGTAAGGCCTTCATAAATTTAAGTCCTTTAAGAAAGCGTAAAATATTTATAGAAACAAGAAATTCATATTGTGCTTAGTCTAGTTTCTATTTGTCAGTATATCACGCTGCAGATTATCACATACTGCTATTGGTTATTCAATGTAGATCATAACACCAGTGAGATCTGGCTGAGAGAAGTTCTTCAAGAAACATGATGAAAGTAAGAAACAAAGAAGGCATTTTAAGTTGAAACAGATGTCTGAAATTTCTTAGTAAGGCTGGTCCTTGGTTCATCTGCTCCATTAAAAGGTTAGGAAACGGCAAGGAGATCTGAAAAATGTAGGAATTAATTTTAGATGGATATTCATTATTTCTTTAACTTCTTTGGAGCAGGTCTCAATTTCTGAGTTAATGCCATTCTCAGAGCAATACATTACTTTCTTCATTATTAATAACAACATTATTCTTACTATGCTCAAGGTGACTTAAAAAGTGTAACAGAATTAATTTTTTCAGCATCCATTTCAAGCTCAGGTTTGACAAATGGTAGTCATCCTTCTTTGTAAAAATCTCTACTGAATCAAACAGAGAAAATCTCTTACTTACAGAGAGGTTTCTTTTAGAAATCATGGGAGTACGCACAACATCAAAGTTTTTCATAGAAGAATATTTCTTGAAACAAATTTTGTTTCCTCTGGTACACCACATGTCCTGTCCTTTTGCACCTTGGTGGTTCATCATGGTACCTACTTTCTCATGCACTACCACTGTATTTCTGCAGGATACAGAGCTGAATTGGGCAAAATGAAATATTTTGGTTTTGTAGAATATTTGATATTTCTACATCATTTTTTTTTGCCCCTATTTTAGCTGGTGTGTCTTAGTTCAGAATAAAATTAGTTTCAAGTCATCAGCTATTAGTAACACCACCAGCAAAACAAACAAATGAAAGATGTAAAATCCTGCCGCATGTATGAAAATGGCGATTTTTTCCCCAGTTTGCAACTTGACTAGAACAGGGTGAATCTCACGAGAAAAATGAAAGGCACTTCACTGCCAAGTTTCAATCTATATCTCCAAACCACAGAGGATACACAGCTGTTCAAAAGAACAAATTAAGAAAATGAGCACTTGCAAAACACCTGTTTTTCACCAACCATTTTCTTGGAAACAAATTGACCTCTTTTTGTTGAAACTTAAAAAAAAAAACCCAGAAGAATAATGTGATGAAGGAACAACCCATGGAAAAATCAGCTTAAAACACTATGATGTGTTGGCTGGAAACAACCAAAAAGAGTGGTAAAGAAAGAAAGCACTAGGCAGCTTTCACCGTGTCTCACATGGCTCCAAGCTAGCATGCCTGCTCTCTTAACTCGCCGCATTCCCCCGCCTTTCAGCAGCAAACCCAGCTTGGGGGGGTCACTATCTTCACAGTCTCCTGCTGGGATAACATCACTGTCTGCTTTGCAGGGAAGAGGAGATCAATCCTTGGCCTTGGTCTCAGGATCCTACTTCGCTGCCTGACGTAACTCACCCAAGTATTTGTTATAGAAAGTCACAGGAGTAACATAAAGCCAGAAATACTCCAACTTATTGTTCAGAGAAATCAAAGTATGTTTTCTTAAGAAAAGTCTGGAGAATATATTTTGGAACTATGGAATATTTGGAATATGCTTGCAGGCTCAAAGGACCTCAACACTGGGAACACTGAAATAATCTTTTTTTCCTTTCCTGATTCCTCCCTTGCTTAGAAGCCTTTGGACAATTTTTGTAAATAAGAAGCGTTCCACTAAAGACACTAAACTCTGTCATCAATTTTTCTTTCTTACAGAGAAAATAACAGAACCTGCTGTAAGACCAGCTCAGGCAAAAATGGAAAGCAGTGAAGTGTTTTGAGTAAAGTGACTTCGGTTAAAACAAACCAAAAACAAAACCATGAAAAAATGTAATAAAATGGCATATTTTTGCATGTAATGATTGAAACACACACACACACACACAAAAAATAAATTAAAATGTATCTGAAACATACTTATTCAGAGAAAAAGTTTTGTATATCTTAAACGTTAAATATTAAATAAAGAGTCAACATGAAATATACAGCCCTTATTATTACAGAAAGAGTAAACACTACACAAACACTCACAAAAAGTCTCTGTAACATGCTGCAGAGCCTGGGCCCCGATTGTGATGTTCTGATTATAGTAATTATTCTGTCTTTTTACTCGCAAGTTGCGTAAGCAATTTTTAAAGCATTCGTCTGAAGAGCAGCAGTTCGCCTCAGAGTTGCAGCCACACTGTCCCTGGGCTTGCTATGGAGAGACTCTTTTTAGAGTTGCTATTGAGACCACTCATACATTTTCCATGTTTTAAATTAATAAGCATGTAAAATTACATCTAAAGACTATGTACTTTGAGTGAGACAAAGCCAAAAAATGAAGCAGGCCCCTTTCCTGAATCACGCCCATGTTCTGAATGCCCTTATTTAATTCAATAGCGACAACATGCTTATTCTTTGGTGGTTCATATCACTTGACCCTTTTAATCCTACAACATCCCCAACTATTATGGTAACTCTGTTTCTGCTTCACAGGCCCAATGTATCTTCATAAATATAAAATCTTTCTCCAATTTTTGGAAGTAATATAGGCATTATTTTATCGTTTTTTCTACCAAAAGACCGAAATATGCTCACCACATAAATACAGTCATACTGTTCCAGACATGATTGGAGCTTACTATCAAAAAAAATAAATTGATTGTATATTTACATTTTCCATAGCTTAAAATGGTTTAAATGTAAAAGATTGATTATATATCCGTCGTTTGGTATTAGCTTTGTTTAATCCCTTAAAATGAGAATTTTTATCTATACTGGATGTGTATTTTTCATCTTAAATAATGTGTTGTTTTGCAGATAAAATAGGCACTCTAAGTTACTAAACAGTTATAACTAATCTCTATGTACTATTTTGTCCATTAGATAACCAAACACTGCAGAATTCTCTCTGAAAAGCATACCCATTCATGGTTTATTTTCCTAAAATTCATTTATTTTGCTAGAAAACATCAGCTGGTTGAAATTAAAGGAGGAAAAGACAGTTTTAATTAATGTCTTCTTCAGGAATCAAGTTCCTAAAGTTGCTGAAGTGATCTGTTTTGACAGTTTCAAAACAAAAGAATCCTGTTTGCGTGTTTGAAATAATTTTCCAATTTGAAATTTAAGACACAAAAAATATTACATCCAATAAAAATGAAATGTTTGGATTGCTCAAAAGCAAAACATTTTTTTTTTTCACATTGATGGCTCACTGGAAATTGTACACATTGTGCTGATTCGAAATGTAATACAAATTCTAAAACTTTTTTTATACATCTAGATGTATACAGATACATGTATATATATCTGTATGTACACATATGTAAAGATATATGAACACACGTATGCAAATGCAAACTAAGATGAAGAAATAAATATATATATATATGAGCAGATATTTATGCCCAGAAGAGTACCCTTTGAAATCTAATGGGCTATTTGAGACTAAGGTTAGTAATCAAACATAATCTTTGAAAAATACATGCTTTCTGCACTCAGGTACAACAATGATAAACTCCCAGATTAATTGTGCCCTATTTCAAAAAAAAAAAAAAAAAAAAAATNAAAAAAAAAAAAAAAAAATCTAAATCAATATAATGCCTTTCTTTGAAGAATGGAAGGAAATAAAGGGAACTTAAAACTTTGAAAGGAATTCAAAGGGTACTCTCCGTATCCTTCTCTGGGTTTATATTAAAACCTCAAGACATGCCTAAGCCTCTGAAAGGGGTTTGGCTAAAAATGCAGATTTCTAGAGGAACAGACTAAAACTTCAAGGGCCATTCCTGGTACGAAAAATAACTGATAGATACTTTAAAAAGAAAATCTTAAGTGCTGATAAGTTAGCTGATTAAGAAAAATGATTACTGACCATCTTTAGAAGAAAGCACAGGAAGGTGTTGAGCAGATGATTTAGGGGCCTTTTACCAAACAGATTTCAAAACTTGATAAACCTCTTAACTTTCTAAAGACAATTAAAAATTTTTTAAAATTGTATTTTTCCCCTGCCTTTACTCAGCATTCTTTAAACATGTAACCAACAGTATTAGGCTCACTGTAGAGCACACAGTTTAGAAGCATGCTCAAATTATCCCTTCTTAAATATTTCACACAGCTGGAAGTTGTCAGCACAAGGAAAAGGACCAAGGGGGCTGCAAACAGCCTCCTGCAAGTAAGTACAGGCGTGCTGGCACTCTTCCAGGTTTATTTATTTTTAAGTCTGTGCTAAGGATGTAAGGCTTCGATTCCATCATTTATCCTGGTTTTGTCCCACTTGCTGACAGTGGATGATCCAGCTTCCAAACACACTGCCTTCAAAAGAAATAATATTTCATTTATCTTTGCCCTAGAATTGGTATGCTACAAAGCCCACCCCTAACCCCCATTTCCCTGAATGCACCATGTGATTTTCTGAAAACAATGAAAACTTGAGAGATTTTGATCTCACACACTGGCTGGAGATGGGAGAAGCAAATAATTGCTACAAAAATATTTCTTGAAAATCACAGAATCACAGAATTACATGGGGTTGGCAGGGACCTCTGGAGATCATCTAGTTCATTCCTAAATCATTCCTCAAAATTTTCATTTCCTTGTATTAACTGTCAGATATGACCATCTAGATTACAAACGTTCTCCATGATCATCCAAAGACCTTAAAAAAGTTTGGATTCAAGTGTCAACACCAAATTTAAAGTTTGAAATGCTTACACGATAGTCCAGATTCTAACACAGCCCTCAAGCTGGGAACATCTAAATGTAAAAATCAAAAGAAAATTAAAATTCCTGCTCTGCAATGCAAAAGCCTTTAAGTAAAAATTCGGGAAAATTCTTCACTGGAAAGAAGTGAGTGGAATCATCTAGTGAGTTTTTCAAATCAAAATTCAAGTTTATGCAAGATTTTCTCATGCTTAAAAACAAGCAATAAACTGCAAGCTAAATCCACATCCTAAATTTTTTGGGCTTTAATCTCAGCTTAACTAATCAACCAGTGCTCATCCACCAGTGTAATTTAATGAAGTGCTCTATTACTCATCTCTTATCAACTTCTGCAATAAGGCAAGCAGAATGTCCATTTCACTAACAGCTGCAGGAGGCTCCGGCAGTCTCTGCTTCTGGGAGATGCTTACCAGATGTATCAGCCTCAGATAACAGGTATTCCAAGATGTCCAATGTCACTGACTTCAGGAAAAAACAAGTAAAAGTCTAGGAAGCATTCTTTTAGGAACATGCCTTGATAGAAATTCAACAAATCCAAATATTTCAAACAAAATGTTTAGGGTTTAAGAAATTAGCATTTAGCTGTCATGGCACTGGAAAGTTTCTAACCCACTCTAATCTGCTGGGTTTTACTTTAATGCTATTTTCTGCTAGCAGAACGGTTAAAAAGAACTTTCCTTAACTAGCAATCAAACTCTGACAAAGTAAAAATACTATTTTGTAGTATATTATTGGAACAGTTTTATCCAGAGCATTTAATTATATTTGATGCATGCCAGTGCTTGATATAGAGTAGAAGACATCATTATCCTTGTTTATTACAGCACTGGAGAATTTGGTGTAGAATGCCCCTCTGCCACTTAACTACATGTTTTTCTTGTCTTTTTGCCCCACCATCCCTTTAACGCCTGTCTTCCTCCTCTTCCCACACAGCAATGAAACATAAGCCTCTGTAATAATCGCTCACGACATCCTTCTTCAAATACTGAGATTTTTTTCCACTCAAAATGTTGAAATACGGGATTATTGTTCTATGGTTACTTCTACTGAATGAAAAGTAATGACATCTTCCATTAGGTAGAACAACCAATGTAAAGATAGGGCAGAAAGAATCCTGCCTGTAATTTACATGCAAACCAGCACAAGCCAGAACAGGATGTTTTAGAATATGATTTTGTTTGTTCTTCACTTTAATACTAATGTAATGTACTCATTAAAGATTGGCAAGAACATACAGAGATAAATTTTTAAAAAATATAGTTCTGGCTTAAATGAGACTTGTGCAGTGGGGAAAAAAAAAAAAAAAAGAAAAAAAAAGGGAAAGAGGAGCAGGTATAGAGAAAAATCTCAGGCCTATTTTACAGTGCAACCAACAGAAAACTGTGTAGAAAACAAGAAAACAGGCAGAATATTGCAAGAAGAGAAAAAAGTTAAGTTCTACTATAGAAAAAGTCTACATGAGTACACTCAGAAAGCACAAATTATACTATTTTTTTGAAGAAAAATGTATAAATATTGTCAAAATTATACAGTTGTACACAATTGTAGTAATTTATTTTAGATTTTTTTCCTTTAAACTATGAAATTGAAGCTACACTTCAGTATATTCTTTTGGATGATACCTGTTTTTTCAGAATTCTCAGCATGGAAGTGAAAACACAGCTGTGAGAGAAAAGGATGGAAGGGTCTTTTCATACTTGCTAGAACATTGCTGTAGCATTCATGCTCCAAGGGTGCAAGCAAGAGATTGTAGCAAGAGCTATTTTACTGACTCTGGTATAGTGGGAAAATGGAAGAGCCTTCAGTATCAGTCTATTCTTCCTATCCATGTGGTCCAAGAGTTTGTCTTTCTGTAACCTGATGACAGGCTTATGTGCTTAAAAGTGTTACTGGTTTCCTCTAGTGTAACAGTAAAATAAAATACACTAGGTCTGCCAGCAAGCACCAGCTTACTTTCAATTTTTCTCATTTTCCTTTTGTATAGGACAAACATTCTTGAAAACACTTCAAATAATATTATGAACTTATTTCACCTTCATAGAGATATTTTGTCTTTCAACTCTTTCTCTGAATGTGCTCAGGACACATTGTTTAATTAATTTCAACAAGTGCTCTATGATTCAAAAATGTGAATTTGTTTTCACACTGTTTCCTTGTTCACTGCTGTTCTCTTCCTGCTTCCTTTATGTCTGACCCCAGCTAGTCTCATTTGGCATTCACAAAGCAGAATAGATTTGTTTTCTTAAAGCCATGGGCAGAGTTAATGGTACACAGATTCCCATGAAGTGGGTGTTGCAGAAATTAAATAAATAGCACCTGATTTCCACTGACCAAAGACAGGATCATTAAGGTGACAAGAGGGAAAAACAAAAACAAAAAANAACAAAAAACAAACAAACAAAAAAAAAAAAGCCAAAACCATCTAAAACCATAGCTCTTTAGACACCATTAGAACAGTGGGAACCAGACAAGAATGTGATATTGTATCTCCCAGCTGAGGGAAACTGAGCTGCAAATAGTTCCAGCCAGGAAAATGTACTCAACTTTGAACTTTGCTTTTCAAAGGTGAGAGTTTTCACACAGTGAGAACGTGTGAATGGGTGTGAATCCATGGGAAATAGCTTCTGATTTAGATAGCCAGATTAAATTTAAAATCACTCTGCCCATGTCTTGTAAGTGCTGATCTGAAAAAGTGGAAGTCTTCTGATACAGAAATCTTCTCCTTACCTATCCTAAAATTTTTATATTATTTTCTCTGTGTTATGCAAACTTGTGTAAAACCTCTCATTGCAGTGCAATAGTTATGAAAACATTAAGAAGTCAAGCACATCTTCGATTGTTTTACTGACATTGATACATGAGAACGCCAAATGTTTTTGCTTTTTAGGAACCGATGGTTTACACTCTTAATATTCTCAGATTTTTTCAGCTAACATCTGTCAGCTAAAGTTTGCATGTTCAGAGCACCATTATTAAGTACAAAAGGGAGTCTGTAAATTATCAGGAAATTCAGGAGTCAAGCAAAAAGCAGTAACTACTCACATCAAGACATCACCTGCAGTAAAATAGCCAAAATGTAAATACATCTCAGATTGGAAATAAAAAAGGTTATCTTCAAAATTCCTAACATTACAACTGTCTTCGGTGACCACTAGCCACATCCAGCAAAGAACACAAGTTTCTAAACCAGAACTGACTCAGATGTAAGGCCTAGATATTCAAAATGAAATCCAGAATAGATTTTAGTAGGATTTTCTTACTCCAGAGAGTGCCTACAGTTACTGCTGTCCTCCCTGTTTGACCCAAAAAGTTTTCTAGGTGCTTGCTTTGTACATGCTTAGAATTGCCCCAACCTAACTAGCTCAGCACCTATTTCTCACATCCCTCCCAAGATAGGATCTAGAAATTTGGCAAAGGAATGTGTAGGTCCCCTAAGGCATCCAAAACAATAATTACTGAATAACACCAAGAGCACACTGACAAGATGAGGTTCCTCAGAAAATGCAGACTTGCTCACTGTCTTTTAAAAGGATGGGTGGGAATCTCCACCTTTCACACAACAGCTTAATGCTTGCAGGACTCTGCAAGTGAGAGGACTGGATTCAACAGCTTCCTAAGCCTACAAAAGCATAACATCTCACTTCACAGGAGAGTGCCCTGGCCACCCGCCTTTTACACAGGGTACACACTCCAACACAATCAAGGCTAAGCCATTCCAGAGAAAGGAATCCACCAGCAAGAGCAAGCATGGGACAACATGATGTTCCACCATCCTGGTTCATGTGGAGGTCATGGGGATTTATGCATTCACATCAAACAGACAGAATTCAAACCTCCAAGGAGACAGTCCTAACTGCTAAGCCATTAAAGACCCTGCTTTCTCCTCCAGCTCTGCTTCAAAGAAAACAAGAATGAGTACTGCCTTCCTCTGGCAGAAAGGCCTCTTTTGTGAAGGCCAGAGACGTCTCTTCTGCAAATTGTCGTGCAGTTCTAATCTAGCTTTACACAAGTTAGCTCATGTGTTGCAAGTTATTTACAGCCACATCAACTTCTACAGCAACATATTTACCTTGATAAAAGTAACTCTAGGTTTTCAGATACAGTGCTGCCCCAAGACCTTCTTTGGTTTTGTGAGGCTTTTTTCGCTTGGTTGGTTGGTTGGTTGGTTTGGGGTGGGTTTTTTTGGTGGTGTTTTTCATTTTGGTTTGGGTTTTTGCTAGCTGTATTATACTCCCTAATTAGCCAGCACCTTTGATTCAGCTTTACACTGGTCTATGCAGGGAACTTCAGCGTATGAATAAGGATTCAGGTTTTCCACCCTAGAGACTAGAGAGCATATGATCTGGGGGCACCTAAATCCAATATTCAGCTCAACCTTACATTTTTGTGGTTGTTAATAATCTAAGAGTCATGCTAGGGGCTGATCAGAGCTAAAACCTCACCAGCAAAACCATTGATCAAATTCATGGCCAGTGCAGCGCATTTTTAGGAGGCAGTGAATCCACACAGATGTTACCAGGCACAGAACATGATGGGAGTAGAGCTGTATGGATATTATCAAAGGCACAAGCTATGTCTGGGATCCTTGTTACTGACATGCAAAATGGAAAGTGTGATTTTCTTTCACTTTTCAAGCTAAAATTTCAGAATTAGTAACTTGAAAAAAAGCAAACAGCTGTCTAGAATTTCTGCTTATGAAGTACAGCTAGTAGAAGCCCTGTGATACATCATAAAAGCCATTTTGGCAGGTTACAAAGAAAAAGGCATTTTAAAAATACACCTCTGGCTTACCTAGCAATACACATTAATGAGATATGAGGAAAGAGAATTTTTCCTGTCCCAGCATGAGTCGCTCAGGTAAATTAAAATTATATCAGTACTATTTCTTCCCTTAGGAATAAATATTTGCACGTACTAATTACACATTGAACATACAAAATTCATACTTAAAAGTTGGTTTTACTTTAGTTTTAATTTCAATTTAAGGTAAGTATTTTTGATGAATCTAAAGTAAAAATAATTTAAAAAATCAAACAGGATAATATTTTCATTAGAAACATATTAAATTACTGGTACAGCTTCACAATATGGTGCTTTATTTAGCTCTGCTGATTTGTTACAGCAAAACATACTGATGTCTGGATGGAGATTAAATTTCTCTCCTTTGGTCACCAGGAAAGACAACTGTAGTATTTAAGAAAGCAATTTTTAAAACAATACATGCAATTTCCTGCATTTCCTGCAGGAAAAAACATATGTAATAGAAATTACTGGAATTGAATCTATGATCAGCATGATGGGTTCAGTTCAAAAGACTTGACAACTTCTTTCATTTAAGCTGAGCAAGTTCTTATTTTTGAGCTTTAGTTTCCATGTGGGTTTTCCCCAGTGTTTCACAAAGTTCAGTGTAACAGGCTGAGTTCTACAAGATGACCTCTGAAACTGTAAATAACCTTTTCCTCCTCAACACCAAGTAAATGGCCAGCAGCCTCCAGACCTCTGAAGCCATTTTCTTACACCACTGGAGCTCAGTGCAGTCAAAGGCAGAGCTTGCCCAACTCTACTGGGTCATGTGAAAGAACAAGAGAGCCTAATGTGATAGAACATAATGAACCTGATGTCCTTTTGACAGACGGCAGACCCGCCTCACCTGTTTGTTCTCAGTTTACTGTACACAATGATCTGCTAGAAAAGCCTGAGCCAAGCCAAAATGAAGGCTTTTGTTTATGTTATCTCAGCACATAGCGGTGGCAGGGCAGGACAGCTAACCGGAAAACTGGGGCATTTGTTCAGATGGGCAGTGCTTCAGGAGCACAGGGAGCTGAAGGAGGATGCATTGACCATACCTGATTCATAAAGATTTGTGAAGCTGAGAGGCCAGGAAGCAAGACTGCTCTGCCAGGGTCCTTTTTTTCAAGGATATGCGTGTGGGAAACAGATTTCTTTTCAGACCTTTAGAATGTTTCGGTTTTGTTCAGGAGGTCCAAATTTGCTTTATAAAACATTGCCTCAGTCTGAATAAGTTTTGCTCTAATAAAAATTAGTTCCAGAGCCTGGGAGACTTTTAATATCTTTTATACTGTCTATTTTAAGGAACAAGGATAAGCAGTTTTATATAAAATCCAATTTATCTTCCAATCCATGAAGGGATTTTGAAAATGCTGGAGATCTTTGACACACGAAAAAGATCTATTGTTTGGTAAAGTCAGTTTTGGACCTGGTTATTCAGAATACAGTATAATTTCAATGAGGCGAGAAAATTTTCTCTCTGATAATAATCAATGAAGCCAAATTCTTAATTTGAGTTTCTAATTTCAATTCCTCTTAAATTCAGGTGTCTGACTGGTTACAGTAATATAGAACCATAAAGAAGATTTATATAAAATATGCTATCAAAGAGCACATATCACTGAAAAAGAAATTACTCTAGTAATGTAATAAAGTGCAAATCCCTAGTGAAAATATCAAATGAAAATCTGACTTTTTCTTTTATTGGTTATTCCCTGCCAACATGGGCCAGCTGTCCTTTCTGAGTAACACTAAAGCCTGATGACAGGGAAACAGAAGTGTAAAGTTATGGAATATAAGTATCTAGATAAGGTCATATCAGTCAACCAATAACAAGTCAAAATAAAATCAATTTGTGAACTCCCTTGAAGTGTCATTAGTAAAAACAGTATTAAAAAGAAGGATATATTGAAGAACACATACTGAATTAAAGATCTGAAATGAATCATTAGGGCTTCAGTTTTCACTTATATTGTCAGGTTCTTCATCACAGTTTGGAGGAGAGGTAATTTTGTAAACAAGTTCATTTCGGATTTTGGTCCCTAAAACAATAAAAGTGTAAAATACAGAAAGAAAACCCTAAACACATAAACTAAGAAAAATAATTTGCTACAATTTCTTTCTCTCCTTTCCTCCAAGGTTAAAATGTTCCCTATGTGCCCGTTGCATATAAATACATAAAATCTGGAAATGCACTTACAGATAACTGCAATGCACAACCACATTCCTGAACCTTCATCAACCTACACAGAGTCCAGGGTAACTGCAAAAGAAAAAGAATTACTGGCTTGTCATCTAAGAAGATACGTAGAAAAAGCTTTGTTTCCACCAAGCACCAGTAGCCTTTGGCTCTTCTTCACCAGAAGCCTTTTCTCTCTGTAATGGCACTTCCTTTCTTGTAGGCATTTGCTCCTTCTAATGTACAGCACTGGATCTAAAGGACCATATCGTGCATCATGGCCTACGCTCTAACAAAAAGCTGTGTCCTGCTGCCATGGTCTAGTCTGCTGCACATCACCTACCACCTTGTCTGTTCTTTACAGCTCGTCTTTACCTCAGCTCCCAGTCAGAGTCCTGCCACCAGCAGTTTGGCAAGATATGAATGGAAATTTTTCTCCACTCTGTTCTGCCTGGATTCCTGATGGCTGTGAGGAGTAAGGAGGGAGGGACTGCCAGTGAAAGGACAAGATTCAGCAGTGCCCAGTAGCAAGATACAATTCTACTTAAATCTAAGAGAAAATAATTTTTTATTTTTACTATAAGGGTAGTCATACACTGTAACAGGTCACCCAGAGAGCCTGCAGAGTCTCCATTCACGGAGATACTCAAAACTTGCTTGGACACACAACCCTGAGTTACCTGCTCTATCTGACCCAGTCTTGAGCAGAGAGGTTAGGGATTAGATAGTATATAAAGGTGCCTTCCAAACTCAACTATGCTGTGATTCTGTTGAAAAACATCAGCAATGCTACTTTTCTAAAAACCAAAGAATTGTCATATTACTTTTTAACAAACACAACCACACTCCACATCACAGAATACATTGCAAAACTAAAAATGCCTGAGATGATCAGAGAAAGTACAACATGAATCCCGTGCAGACCTTCCCTTTGCAAATTACTGAGGAATTTACTATGATTCCTTTCAGACACATAGCTGTTTTGTCGAAAGAGAGCTAGGTATACCATACATTTCTTGAAGCTATCGGTATTTCAGCACTGCTGCTATGCTTCTAACTAATGAGCTACACAGCAAGTCAACAGACTGTTTACTTTTGCGTTAATATTTAACTTCTCCGATGAATTAATTGGAAGATTTCTTGATAAATTTTTGGAGTGGTTCATATGTACACAAGGTACAGCCAGCTGCCAGTGTAACCAAGTTAACTGCTTGCCCTTAGTAACTTCTGTGCAAACACAGCACAGTCTTCCTCAGTTCAGCCTGATTAATAAGCAAAGACCTGGCTTCTTCTCAAGAGCATGAAAGCATAATATGAGCACTACATTTTCCTCCCCAAATCTGAAAGAGTTTTTCTTCAAAAAGTCAGATCCCAACAACTTTAGCTCAAGTTCAGCACATTTTAATGTATTATTACTCTTCTCTTTTTCTATTCTTCTTATAGTCTGAGACAAGATCTACCCTCAAGCAGTTTTCACCCATTTATTTATTAAATTATTATTTATTTCTTAAAGAGAAGCACAGAGCTTGAACATGAGAAAGGCCTGGATGGACAAAAGGGGCTCTGTAGGTGTTTTCAATATGGGCTTATTTCAACATTGTCCAGAACACTTCTATTGGCAACCAAAATAACTAAGAATCTCAGCCCTTGAACCCTACTGAAGGCATACCATTCATAGAGGTCCAAGATCCAACTCTGAACACACATGCCTCCATTTAAACACATGCACACAGCCTGAACCGTTGTATGATAACAGTGCAGAAAATGTTAGCAGCTTTAAGCTATCAAACTTTCTGTGAGTTAATGTAGAAGACATTTTTTTATTACAGCATCTATTGATGTACCTGAAAGGTGCAGCTGCCTTACAAAGTCTAAATTTCTAACCAGAAGCATGGGGCTGTGGTTGTACTTCCCCTGGCATCTATGTGCGAAACAGGGAGATCTTCAAGTTTACTTCAATTCAGTTCCAGGAAAGGCTACAGAGAATGAATCCAAAACATTTAAGTTCTGGTACGTAATGCATAAACACTCAGTTCTTCAGACTGATGAAGTTCACACGGGTTTTTTAGAACTGTCACTATTTAAAGCTGATTCACTGCAGCCTCCTGATTTCACTTCCAGAGGGAAAGAAAGCGAGCAAGCAAGGGTATATTTAATTTTTTTGTAAGCTAATAAAAATGTGTTTCATCATTGTAGAATTACATGCACATACCATATAAAAGGTATGAAAAAACAATCTGGAGAGAGAAATGATCAAACAGGTCTTGAAACTCTTTACCTCCTTACGGTATATTCTTACCTACGACCAATATTTAACAGTGTTGCTAAAAGCTAAACTCAACAAACAACACAAGAAAAGAAGTTAAGGAGCCAATGACAGACAAAAAGATGCCTTTGCTTTAACAAGTGGTGTCACTGCTAATCATTTTAACAAAAAGAGTTTGTTGTTTATGATTGCTTTCTCCTCCTTTGTACGCATGTGCATGAATTTTGTGTTCACTTTGTTACTGCTGGCTCCATGACAGTACCAATAATGATCATGATAAAACTGAATCTGAAAAGAAGCGTCCAAAACCTCAAACCTAATTAAGTATTTTTTCATGTTATTAATAAAGCAAGAAATATAGTTCCTTGGTTGAGTGCTGAACCAATGAAAATAAAAAAAGGTATCTTAAGAAAATAAACTTAGTATGGGTTAAAAATATGCATTATTTTGTTTAAATTCCTACATACCTACATGTAAAGTAAGAATCTTAAGATGAAAATGGCATAAGAGCTGTGTAAGCCTTCAGATGTCAGTCAAAAGGAAAAGAACACAATTATTAAATTATTAATATCAGAAAAAGCACATCCAAATTTGAAGACAAAACAGAAACAAAATACCAGAGAAAATTAATGGGAATTGTGAAATTCAGTTCTAACACAGACACCTTCCCTTCAGCTCAGATGTTATGGGATGACACTGCTCTAACTCCCATCCATAATTGAAACAAGTCCCTGTGGTTGAAATAGCTGAACTCCTTTTTACTTAGTCAAATTTCCTTTTTTTCTTTAAATGACACACAGTATGTTTATTATTTGAAAACAAATAGAACACACAAACCTAAATCCCATGTGCCACTATGGCTGATATTGCAAAACTGCCGCCTTGATTCCTTATCCCTGAAGTACCAGCTGCAAAATCCTGCCCTGAATCTTCAGAGTTGCAGTATAATATGGGATCCTGTTCTGAAGAGTAAAACAGTTTTTGTTAATTTCATTATGACCCTCAGCAACATTATCATTTTGCACAGAATCTGTAGGATTACAGATCGTACACCGAGAAGAAAATCAAAATAGGGTGTAACTGATCAGCACCACATCAGAGCTGCCAAATTCATTGTAATCAATAAAAGAATGAGTGCTGATTTCTTTCAGTCCCTAGTGAGAAGGGATTGAAAAGAGATCATGCTCCACTGTACTCCCTTGATGTTTTACATTTCTTTAGCGCTCCATTACAAAACGTAATGTTGCGTGAACAAATGCAGCCCTGGCAAATGAGCAGTAACTGTCCCTTGCATTGCTATTACTGAACCATAGCGAAAGGCAGTTTAATCTTTGATGGAAAGCAGTTGTTCAGTCGTTTCTGCTACACTGACCCACAGTATAAATTCAGTATCGATGTGAACACAGAATCTTGGAATATGGTGAATGCGGAGGGTTTATGTTAAAAAAATAAATATTCACAGTTCAATATTCAAAGTCTAAAAACATACCAGAGGATGTATTTCCATTCCTTTTAGAAAACTTTCTCCCGTACTAGACAAAAATTAGCTGTTTCAAAACATTATTTTGGGATACTTAGATTTTCTGATTCTAGCACTAGCTCCTCATACATATAATGGCTCCTGCCTTGACATCCTTTTTCATCCAGTACCCTTCTGCAGCATCTTAAGGTCGTGGTCATGTTTTACTCTCATCCCTTATCTGGTTTATGTTCCTGCTTTATTTCCTGGTTTTTCAATACATCAGTTGGCCTTATTAAGAGCAAATGATGAGACAGCTATTACTGAACTTACAATGTGGAAAGCAAGTTTGGGTTTCCTTTGGATCCTGAATATGCAACAAATTTACCTGCTTTGTTTCCTATAGGAAATATATTCCACTATATGATTCAAATAACAAATCTCCATCAGTAATATATCAGCAAACAAGTAATAAACATAGTTCTTAGTCTTAACATGATGCCTTTCTCTTCTTTGCATGCATTTTTAGATCTGACATATCCCCATTCCTGAGCCATCAGCTATATTCAGCTGTAGAGCACACGATAAATTTGTTTAGCAAATAAGAGCTGGCTAACATTTTCAGAACCAGAATATTTCAGGTATTATAAATCCTGTTTGCCTGTTTCTTTTCAGAAAATTACAAAGACATGGCAAACAGTCACACCTTGAGTAAAACTGAATGTTGTTTTTTTAACTGGATCAAAGGAACCTGTCACAAATAGGTTGGAAAAAATACACATTCTTGTTTGCACACCAAGGCAAATGGTTTTCTAGCAGCCTAAATACCAATGGTCACATCAACAAACACTTGGGGACACCTAGATCTGTCCTAGATGCACACGTACTTGAAGTTAAATCACTTCTTGCTATAGAAGAATAAATAAAAAGAATCACTGTCATATGTCCACAATCATATTGTGTTTCCCTTCTCGTGTAATTGTTTATTAGCGTTGTGGTTTCAGCCAATACATTTAATTGTGGAAACTGATCTTACTAGAGTTCTGAACAGCACATGTGCTATTGTATGTAGCATCTGTGCTATTTTATGTAGCATAAGTCTACTAATGGATTAAACGCCTTCCTTTTTTAATGGCTACTGCTGTTACACTAGTTATTTCTCTTCGACCGCATTAAAAACAGCTTTCATGATAGAAGTGGGAATAAAGAAATGGGAATAGGCATTTATAGACAACATGCAGGGAGATTTAGAAGTCATTAGTATGTTGATGTTCTTCTAATATAAGAATAACAAAAGACAAGATTGACTTTCTGCTCTTAAAACTTCAACGGTTAATTTATGTAGCCCTTCCAATACATTCCTGTAGATTCACTCCCTTGACTACAACACTAATCATTTCCCTATGCATGCCGAATGTAAAATGTCTCTAAGAATGCCTTGTCTCACCATCCTCTGCACATCACAATCCTGCCACAAAATAGTCTTTGCTGAGCCATTCCTCAGCTTCGGGCTTGAAGTTATGAACTATACTGTGAAGGCAGCCAAGAGAAACCCAGTTTAGTTTCCTTCCCAAGCTTGTAAAAACTTTGGTAGAAGGAACCCAGGCTGCTCAGGTATGCATGGTACCTTCTAAAGAATTCAACCATCTCTTAAGAGTAAGAAACCAGACGCAACCCCCACCATACAGTTAGAGCCAGCCATGTACACTTAGGTTCATAGCTCTGATAGTCTTCCAGTAACATCAGAGAGAAAGAAGAGGTTTAAGATATTGCTTTGAATTGTACCACGAAGTTTTATGAATAAGGTCTGCAAATATCATTAAGCAATAACACCGTATGCCTTAGAAAGACTGATATTGATGAATAAACACACTGACATTTCAACTCTAAATGTTACTTTGTCCATGGTGACAAATGAGCCTAAATTCCACAGTCAAAACAACAAATGCCATTGCATTTATTATTTGAGTATGTGTACCCAAGGGCACACTGTATTCCTCCTACACACGGATGCATATACAGAAATTAAACTACTGCAGTGATACAACCACAATATTCTCTGCCTTCCATGGGACTCATAGTGCAAAGTGTGAAAAAGTAATCTATACATCTCTCACTAGGATTTTCGTTACCAAGCAATGAGTATGGAATTAATTGTCTACAGTTCCTGTTAGCAGGAAAGAGTGTGGGGAAGAAAGGAATAAAGATGGCAGTTGTTGCAGAAGGCAATATTTGGGGAAGCTGGTAGCAGCTTTATCCTTGCAGGTGGGAGGGAGACAAGGAAGGTTCCATTCCTGCTTCTGTCATGCTGCTGTGCTCACCTGACAGGGGTGTCAAACTTACCCATCTACATTTAGTTTACATGGGATACAAGCTGTCATTTCTAGTGAACGAGGCCTCATTTGTTAAAATAATCTATTTCCACTTGGTTAGGGAACATTCTGTAGACGTGTTGCGTGTACTCTGGAAAAAGAACCAAATATAATGATGAGTATTGAAAAATAGTAAACAAACTTCCCGAACGGAGACATTTGGTTTTAATGGATGAAAACAAGTTTATTATTATTTTTAAAATGCATTGCAAATACAGCAAGGAATGTAAAAACAAAATGTAACCTAGCATGTAGATTGCCTGACTAAAACATTTACAGGTGGTTATAAAATCGGTAAACCACATAATCCTTACATGCTTCTGAGGTTTACAGTACAGCTTAGCAAATATGAGGTACATTTTGTGTCTGTCATTATGTTGCAGGTCATATTTGTTTCTCTTACTGCTAACTGCCAGGCTGAGACAAATACTTCATACTAATCTGCAGAAAGCAGAAGAGAAAGCAGCAACTTCACTCCACTGCAGATACTTCAGAAGCAAAGGAGCCATTTGAACAAAAAAGTATTTTCTTCTTAATGCTTCTTCTTAGCAAGAAAGCCATTCTGCCGACACTTCAGATAACTGGGAACAAAGCAGCTTTTGTCTCAGATATGCTCAGTCACATTAATGTGTTACAGAGTCCACACTAAGCACCATTGGCTGCAGGCGTTTGTTCAATGAGGCACAACACATGGCTAATCCTGCCACATCAACTCTAGACCAAAGGTGACTTGTCTTTGACCAACTGGTGGCACACATTGAGCACATACAGACTGCCTCCACTCATTTTAGATCACATTGCTTCATGTTCGGAACCTACCGAATTGATAAAAGCTGGTAATGTGCTTGGAACTTGACTAGAAGATATCCAAATATATCACGATGATGGGAAAAGGGTATTGGTGATTTAGAAAGTTATTTTCTTCTAATATGAGGCAACATTTTAACATCAAGCCATTCAATTACTTTAGCAACTTGTTATTACGTTTTCTCTTTCAAGAGGACCATGTCAACATGAGAGCCCCCAGTAACTGACAGCTTTGAGGATAACCATTCTCTTAATCTAGTCACATTTCTTCTGTGATTTCAATTGACTGCAACTTTTTGTTGTTGTTGTTTTATTGAACTGGTATATATTACTAGTGTCCTGTCCTGTGTGCTGGCACAAGCCACAGCAAAGGTAAATTTCATCTGCATGGCATAAGAAATCATTTCTATCTGGGACAGCTTGGACTACAAAGTCCAATGAGGTCAATGAAAGTACTGCAGAGGTCCCTGGATCAGGGCCAGAGCTTGCAAGTTTAATTGGGTGAGATGTAAATTCCTTGGTGTCTTTTGATATGGAAGATACTACATGAATGTACATTCATGTACGACCTACCATCCCATCTTGGTGACACCACCACACACACTTAAGATTTCTTAAGTAGTCCAGTTCCTCCTGTACTCTCCAGGAATGTCTGAAGAGTTCACACCACTCAAGAAATACTGGAAATTGCACAAAAGCTTTCCCCAGAAGTTTTTGCAAATGGATTAGCTGCCTAGCTGGTGAAAGAACGTCACAAGCAATTGCAGCCACTCACGACTGAAATGACTCATGTTTGTGTTATGGAAGATACATCCCTTTTCTTCCCTAGGGCATGCAATATTTGCACTAAACACTTGAAAAATCATCAGATAGGAAAATTCCATCTTAGCATTACCCTGTATATCAAATCTGAACAGGTTTGAAAGAGCAGCCAGAGAGCAATATAAGTCAGTCAGTTGAAGCCAATACCCTTCATCCGTTGCATTTGGGATCAAGTCCAGCACAGAGGACGGGACAAACTTTAAAGAGATTGATGGAAGATCTTCTGTCAGTGAGCAGATATCCATTCTCATCTTCCTGATCTTCCAGCATAATCTAACATCGTCTGTCCCAAGGTGTGGCAGAAATCCATAGAGAATGTGTCAAAATGATTTAAATCATTCCATCCAAACAACAGTAACAGGAAACTGCAAATCCATCCTCATACTCTTAATTTACACTGTCAAAAAGACCTATTCTCTTGCCAGATATTTTCAACATTGATGTGATCTAAGAAAATTATATAGATGTGTCAAGAGCATGAAGATGGTATACATCTGCTTGTATTTCAGAGCATTAAACTATACAGTTTGCATTGATCAATGATCATCTCAGTTTAGGACTGTTGTGGTAGTTCTTCTATTACCAAACATTTGTACAGCTACATCTATTAATTATGTATGTCATCTTCATGTGAGAGATAACTCTTCCAGCTTCTCCTTAGTTATATACATTATTTGTACCTCCTGTCTCTATTTGTCAGTACAGCAGTTCAGCAACTTCAACTACAACAAATCCATCATACCTGTTGTCCATGGAAGCCTGCACTGGCTTCCTTCATGAAATCAAGTATAAGGATTTTTACCTTCAAAACACTCAGTGACCAGTGAGAAAGATAAGATGAGAGACCACTTAGAGAATGGGAGAAGATGCTGATTGACAGCAAATGCTCAGGAAGTTTCAATCATTATACCGTCTGATGCAAATGTACAGCTTGTTTGTACTGAAAAGGAAGGTTTTTTGGAGGCCAGACCCAAAATGAGGAATGAGCTTCATCAGGAACTATGAGTCATCACAAGCATTTCCACCTTTCTCTCCAAATGCATGACATCTTTCTTGTCCTGACCTTCTCTAACATCTACCTTACCCATTTTATAAATCAATTTATTGCTTTTAAAAACAAATTCTACCAAAAGCAAACACTTTACTGTGCAGCCAGTATTCAGCTCAGGGACAAGATGAGAGAAAGAGCAAAACACTCATCATAGACACAACATTTAACATCTGTCCAAAAAGTAGGGCAAATTATATAGAAATGAAGGCTGCATTAAGATCTTCTGTAAAACAAGTATGTTAAAATCTTCCTTCTATTGTAACACATCTAAAGCAATTTAATTGCATGAGGTCACAATCAACTCCTAAGTTCCAGGCAATGCTGTATCCTGCTTTCCTTTATCTCATTGATATATATTTTACTCACTATGTTAGGTTTAAGCCTGAAAGACAGTAATTATTTTTAAAATATTACTCTTACTCTGTGGCAGAAGTTTATTTTTCTTTATTTATTGAAATTGAGCCCTGGCTTTTGCATCTGGTGCATAACCTAACAAAACATGTTTTTCACAGAAATAAAATTATTATTTTATGTCTTCAAATTGACTGTGTTTCAGCAAGACTGTTTATCTGTTTTTAAACATTCCAACACAACAATCAAACATCAGAAAACCTGGTTTCCCTCCTAAGAAAATGTCTCTCTATAAATACTAGCCAGAAATTACCACTGAATGTCTCGTTATTTTTCATAACAGTTTCAGTAGAGGTTTCTGAGTTATCATTATTTTATTAACAGAAATAAAGAGAAATAATTATCAAGAATAACACACACAATGACAAATTATGACATAGCACTGTTAATTAGACTGCCAGAGTCAATACTTGACTGACTGTTGTGCAAGGAAAATAATTTATCACTGTGCCACGTTACTTTTTATAAAAACACTTTCTCTCAAAATTCTTATTTCTGTATTTAAAAGCATCAGGAGCTGACTGATAAACAAGGTCTTGTAGGAGACATGTCAGTACTGTAATGGATAGCTGCACCTCAGTACCCAAATTCTGTGCTGTATTATGGCTTGAATTTCTTTCTGGTTTATTTATATATATTTAATATAGCTTGTATATTTTGAAGAAAAAAAAATGTACAAGGCAGAAAAAAAGTGGCAAGTAGAAGAAGTATGTCTATCAAGGCCCTGATCAGATATTAATGTCAAAATAAATAAGGCTCCATCAGCATTCAGGGTACAGGTACACTCTGTGTAGTCCCTTTTAATATGCTTTGCAGACTGCCTGAAGGTGACACAAACAGGTGATTACCGACATTCAGAGTCACAGACATCACACTACTTTCATTAATCTCTAGTGTTTTCTGCCTGGTAAAATGCAGAGAATGAAGTCTCTCATGTTTAGGAAATCAAGTCCATGTTCCAACAACACACATTGCTGCTTAGCACCAGCTGCATACATACATGGTGGAGGTTTCTTTCTGGAAAGTTGTAAGTCAATGATATGGCAGAAGGAACACAGGACAATCCTGCTGGGATCAGGGAGATTGATAAAAGAGATAACCTTCAACATATCAGTGTATTGTTTTACTGAACTATATTTTCTGACTAATCTCATTAGGGTCAGTCTGTTCTGAGCAATCAATGAGAAACAAAAGCACCCATAGGCAGCATTATGAAATGGATTGCAAAAGTACCTCACCAACAACAAATCAAATATATCAAAGCCAGGCAAAGAAAACAAAGCGTCTTTATGGGAGAGTTCCGTATCTTGGAGAAGGTAAACAAAATAGCTTGTCCCTACATCACCGCTAAAAATGAACAGCTACATCAGGGTAAAACTGTTGGATCTAATTCTTTCCTAAAACATAGATGTCCAAGTAGTGAATTTTATCATAAATGCTCACACCCTCTATGAACCGATCAAATATTTGCTGTCAGTTAGCTTCACTGACCTGACACTTCATGGAAGCTGCTCTTTATTTGAGCAGAATAAACTCCTCTATATTGACAGGCAACCTGTATACTTTATCCTTGGCTAGACTTCATCTTTGCTTTTTCTGCTTTAACCGGGGGTGGAATCCTCCACTGATGATGAATGACTCTGTCTCCACTAAGAACTGTGTGCCGTAAAAACGACCTAGCTGCTCATACTGACATCTCAGCAAGATTTCAAAGGTGACCTTAAACTACATAAGACTTAAATGCAGCTAAAAAGAATACTAGGCATCACATTAGAAGTTTTAGCTGGTTATTTCATGTGAAGTCAATACTGTGATAAACCTAAACCAATCTATATTCCTGCAACTTCATTTCTCTCCAAGAGTTTTATGAGAGGTTAACATCCACTTCTTGTCTCAGCATTAAGTGAGCAGCTTTACTCCTACAGATATTTTATTACTGGCAATGGGATTATTTATGTGAATATTTACTATTACAAACTAGTGATTTTACAGGAGCCCCTCAAAACAATCTATGAATTGTTTGCTGATGTGCTTATTGCTTACTAATCAGCCAGAGTCTGTAAACTTCATTTTAAACTCACTTTCAGATTAAAAAAAAAAAANTACACAGTGCAATTGGGTTTTTGTTACCGTATAAAAGATGGTTCATATTAAAAGAAATGGTTCACATTCTAAGGGATTACAGGATCATTTTTTGAATTGGATTACAGTGAAAAGACTTAAATTCTTAAGTAGTTTTACAAAATGTAAAGGGACCAGACCATTGTAAGAAACTATGGGTAAACTGAGTTTGCACTGAACTTCCCTGACTATGGGTAGAAACACCATGAAGAAAGTGTTAAACAGTAGCTTAAGAACTATGACCTTTCTTTTTCCCTTGAGCTTTAGCACAAAACTCATAAAAATCAAAGTTTTCATCTATATAATTCTAATCTTGAAGTCATTGCCACAAAAAACAAAACTTAATGTGAAATCTGATGACACAGAGTATATTTTTATCTCAGAAGCTGGACAGTATTTAACCAATACTTATGTGGAAGCTTTGGCCCATATGATCAGAGTTGATTTATTCCCATGGAAGAGATCCATAGGAGCTCACTAAAAAAAAAATAAATCCCATTGTCAAGGATTTATTCAACAATACACTAACACAGAGTGATAATCTATCCTGACTACAAGTCTACGAAGATGTCACTGGGATGGTTCTCAACCATCTGAATGACAATTATCAAGCATTGCAAGTTAACTACAACTCCTAAGAACCACAGTTAAATTTGCTGAAGATTTTGAAAACATTTACTAGAGAAAAATGTGAGTCTTTTCAATGATCTCCAGATCTCAACCATTTAACTGTTGCTTATAAAAGTTTACCTGATGAATAAGAGAAGGTGCCCAACTGTTAGTGCTGAAAACTAGGCAAGAGTATCCAAAGAAAAACCATTTACTTCTTGACAATGCTGAAAGTAATTTTGAAGTGTTCTGAAAACTACTTTTGAATCCAGCCTATTAACTTTCATTAGGAAGCAACAGCTAATGGTAACTAAGCCTTAATACTATCTTTGTTTAGTCCTTCATGCACAAATATTTACTTGCCAAATGCTATTATAGGTCTTTTGTTTGACTGAATATATATTAGACTGTTAAGATTAAAGATATAATTAGCATTTTAATCACATTAATTTTAAAAAGACTTAATCACTTATCTCTTTCTGTTGTGCTAGGGTCAGTAAATAAAATGCTACAATAGCTGTACTTCGACCTTATAATTCTGAAGCTCTTGATTTTTTTCCTGGTTTGTTACCAAGTAGAATTAAATAGGAACTTATGATACCGTTCCAGCTCTTTAAAGATTTTACCACAAGAAACAGCAGACATATGTGTCCAAATGCTTTGCCCCTTGGAAGCAGTATACAAAACCCAGAACTGACAGAAATTCTCATACCAGTATTGCAGGGTCCTGATTGCATTTCTTGTTTACAGAAGCACAAGAGAGAAGAGAGATTTAAGCACCTGGCTAGACGTATTTCTACATGACATTAATTGAGAACAGAAATCCAGATGTTTAAGCATAAGGAAAATATTTTTAATTTAAGGAAAAGCGTCAAAATTGATGGCAGTCAGATTCAGTTAAAATGCAAAGGTAAAAATTCTCATCTTTGAAGCTGTGATGCAGAAATGGAGCTTGTAATGCAGAAATTACTCATACACAAGAGAAATGAAACTCAATATATGTGATACTGTCACACAGTTCAGTTACCACTACAAAACTAAAAGCCCCCTGTCTCAGATCCAGGTTCTGTTATGACCCTTTGCTGTGCTATCCAAATAGCCTCATTCAAGGTTTTATTTTTGCAGGAGCCAAGTAGTGCAAAAGTAAGGGAAGTTTAGTTTGGGTTGAAGAATCAAATTCATAATGGCTGTCAATTTAGCAGATTCTATGAATCAACCAGTCTGTGAAAAGAATTTTAATATATTTAGTGCTGCTTTTGAGAGATAGTGCCTGTTACTCTTACTTACATCAAGTGTCAGTCTCTGAGAGTCCAAAGTACTGTTCAGCATGGGTAAAAATAGAGGAGTTGGATTCTTAGAAACGAATACAAGATTTTAAAGAAATAATCATTCTTCTGGAAATCAGTTTATCTTTTGTACTTCTGTTGTTGCCTTCTGCTTTATTTCTCTGTCTTTAATATATTTACAATGTAGACATGCTTAAGAGAATTCATTTACTCAGGGTTATGAGATACGTTTTAAAAAATAAATATATTTCAATGGTGTATATAACAGAACAAGGCAAAACTTTGTACTGTGATAATAGAAGAGTCAGTATTTGTGGAATATTCTTGAGAAAAATATAATACATGAGAAGTAATTCCCCTTAGCAGAAGTCTGTCTTAAAGCCTACCCTGCCACATGCTAAGCACGCTGAGACAACCTTTAGCAAATCCTGCTGCTAGACATGAGAAATTGTATTTACTTTCAATGTCTGCTGAGCATGATGTTTCTGAGAAAGAAATGATTATCGAAGTTTACCCCTTTACACGAATCCTTACTGTTACTTATCAGCTGTAGTACAAGAGTATCCTGCAACACAATGGTCAACCGGAGTCACTTCGTACCAGGTGCAGGGTGTCTGGATGTGCTTGAATAGGAAATGGACTTAAACATCTCAATAGTCTTTTTTGTGTTTGTTGACAGAATGCTTATTGGTATTAGAAATAATTTCTACCTCAGCAGTATTTAGACTAATACAAATAATTCTTCCTGTAAACAGCGAGCAAAGAAGTTCAACAGCCAAATGAGATGGCAACAAGATCACATTTCATCAATAAACATGTGTTAAAGTCTCATTAGAGCTTGCAGAAACAGCAGAAGCATAAAGAATAGAGATAAATTAGCCAGTTCTGCTTGGCTGAAAGGGAAAAACGAAGTGCCAAAGGAAAGTATTTCTAAGTGAAATAATCTTTCGCTCCATTTCACTTCTTCAAAAATTACTAGACAAAATCATTGCAATTACATATCATATGCTGCTTATTACTATTGTTAGTACTACTATTTACAGAGATATTTTCACTGCTTTTCAACTAACAGGATCTTTTCAACAAGCGGCATGAGTACTAAAGACTGCAAAGAATGAAGCTACCTTTCCGAAAAGGGCTTTAAACAGCACCGAGAATACACTGGGGAAAATGGGAAAAAAATCCCTTCTTTCAGTCTCTTCTGTCAGTTGCTGTATCTTACGTACAGCCTCAACATCTCTGAAATACAAAATGAGAGGGAAGTGTGATCTTTCAAGCACAGAGTTCCCTTTAAATTTCTCTGTATTCAGTCCTTCCTTGTTACATGATCCATCAGGCCTCTCAGAGTGGCCTGAACTCTCCATGTGTATCGTATCAGTGTGGTCCTCCTCTCTCGCTCTGTTTGAGTAGGCCCTATAATATACCCGTTTGCCCAGCTGTATTCTTTCTAATCTCACAAAATCCCACTTGGCAAACATCGGTGACAGAGAAAATGTAAACCTGTGGCAATCAGGGAAGACTTGTTACTGGTTAACCTTCAACCCTGAATATACAAACACAGCTTGATCTCTGACCATTGTTGAGAACTGGAAGTTTCATGGCATTATTTAACCAACTCTGTTTGCTTTTAAGGATTACTTCATTCCTTCCTCCCTCCCGCAGCCATACTCTGCCAAAAGCCCTCCCCACTGCAGCCTGCATGACCTTTTGCCTTTACTTTAAATGCAACCTTAAATCAATCCAGCCGGATGCCTTCCGGTGCACATCACATCTGAGGACACAGCTTTGTTTCTACGGCAGCAGTTGCATTGCACTCTACGCTTAAGTGTTTCTAACCAGAATCCAGGCAACAAACACAGAATCATTTAAACTCAACTGCCCAGTTTTACCTCGGCAAGGTTCTGATCAGGAAAAATAACCCACAGCAAGTCTATCTTTTCTTCCACATTTGAACAAACCTACTCAACTTCCAGACAAGTGTTTCAATGAACTGTGTTTTTTTACATTTTGTATATTAACTAGTGCATGAGAGCAGATATCAGATGCGGGAGGGAGAGAGAACTGGTTCTAGAAGCCTTTCCTATTTATGTTAGTTTCCTGTATTAATTCCTCCCTACTCAGTGATTAAAAACAGAGGCTGCCTCCTCTTTCACAACGATTAAAAGTACCAACAGCACCTCAGTGACTATTTCAGGTGGCTTAGTCTGTGTGGAATGCTACCAGCCATTGGTTGGACTCAAAGATCTTAAGGGTCCCTTCCAACCTAAATGATTCTATAAGAATATACCTGCTAAAATGTTTTAAAAATAAAAAATATTAACATCTTATTTTAGTCTTCTTTCACCTTATTTCACAGATTTCAATCTCACAGGGATAGTATATTTTATCTTTGCCGTGCTCCTTCTAAACCACAAGCATAAGATAGCAGATAAACTAACAGTAACATATTTCGTATAACAAAAGCTATTTGGACCATATTTGGCAACACCACAAAAATATTTTCATTCAGAAATTTTCTATCAATATCGATGACCTCAACTATTTTCCTGCAGCCACAGTGTCTTTTTCACTTCTTAATATCACAAACATGATTTACTTAAAACAACGTGAAGCATCATGTAGCTACTTGAACTTGCATCCTGATTTTGTTTTGATTTAAACCATAAAGTAAACAGGACTCCCTTAAATTAATTCCAGAACATCCCTGCTCTAATCTTTGTTAGATAAATTAACATTTATAAATATACATATTTGGTTACTATTTTTTGTGGAATTCTATTTATCTATATAATTACAGAGTATTTCAGTATTAGACATGATATCATAACTTAAATGATAAGCATCAGTGTCATGTTCTTTGGGAATCAGAGTGCATAACATCCGTTTAAAAGATCTTCCAGGCGTTGGTAGCCTTGAATACTTTTTTCTCAGCCTGGTAATTTCTGCTGAAATTATTTTTGAAGCAATGCACTTCAAAGCTTATTTAAGATATTTTTCTAATGATGTAAAAAGTTTTCCACTTTAAAATGTTTTTACAAGTGGCAATATTCTAAACTCTATAACTGTTCTAATGATATAACTGTTTGCTATTAATCATCCTTAATGCTAATTTTCTTTTTTCTCCCTCTTCAGCCTCTGAAAATCTGAACCGTACCTTGGGAACTGTAAAAATAAGCGATGGGCTGATGTTAAGCCCTATATTCTGACATATTCCAAATTTGATTTCAATCCAAATCCTACATATGAACATATTAGTTTTAGCCAATATTTATTAAAAAAAAAAAATATGAAATCCATATACAGTGCAGATTTGCAATTGTTAAAATACCAGGTCTGAATTCTGAAGATCTACTCTGCCGAAAACACTTCTGATTTTATCAGCCAGGTTTACCTAACACCGAACACAGGATCTGGCCTATCAGTTTGACATTTGTCAGTTTTAGAGATTCTCCCACTCTAACTGTGCTAATGAAGTTTGGTTTATTGCACTGAAATAGTAAGAAGCAGGTCTTTTCAATTATGTTAGCTTTCTAGAAAAATTCCTTTCCAGCAATTTAGAGTAACAAAACAGGCCGTGTCTGATTAATCAGGGATTTTTTTTTTTTTACCCAAATAAATTAAATAACAGAAGTTTAAAGCATCACTTAAAAAGCTTGAAAAGCTACACGTAATGCTGGGCTCCTGGGTAAACAGGCAAACCCTCTTGACTCCAGAATAAAGTCCTTTGGGTAAAGAAAGAAAGATTAATTGAAGGAGCGGGACAGGGGGTGAAATGAGAGAAACTTAGGATGTTTAGGACTCTTCTTTTGCTCTTACATTACTCAGCAGCAACTGCATTTTATCTGCAAACTTAAATTTTAACCGCATCTGACTAAAACACCAAGCTGTTACATATCAAAATTCAGCAGGGTCTGACCTATACTGTCATCTCTGCTTATTCACCAGTAAATGAAGGCAAGCTTTATCCTCCATAAAGAGTTTCTGTCAATGGGGATCTCTTAACAGAGTTGCAGGCTGCCCAAGGTTCACAAAAAGGTAACCACAGAAAGCTTCTCCTTCTCCAGGCTTTGTACCACAGACCTTATTCAGTAAAGCAATGTAATAAAGTAATCTAGCTTTGCAGGTACATAAATTTTTACAAAGTTACTACTATCCAGTATATATATGTACAGTAAAAGAAAGGCTGAAAAAAAAACTCTGAACTTCTCACACTTAAAACTATTTTGAATTAATACAGTTTATTCTTAGAGATTTTCTTAGTGTATCTGAAAAATTTTATTTTTTTTTTTTAAAATACAAGAGTAACTTTCAAACCTTCCAAAATAAAGAGTTTCTACTCACTCAGCTACAAAACTGACTTTTTTACTTGGAGAAGTCCTTGGAACAAGAAGATAATGCAAGAATATTCAGTAACTCTACAAAATAACGACTTCCTATGTATTTTGTGATATATTTTCCAAAGGCTTTGAACCACTAATTCCAGCCTTGTGTCCACTGCACTGGGCTGTAAATGGTATCCAAAGACATGGGTTCATTTTCAGTGGAAGATGTAAGTAGAGAGCAATTAGACTGTAGGTTTCAAAAGCTTTGCCAGGCGCGCAGGGCACGTTGTGGGGATATTTGAGTGACTGATTGGCCTGTGATCACAGTAATGGGGGGGAAGGAATAATGTTTTTATGCTGTCCTTATATTCTGGCACATGATATTAGAAAAGTCTTTCTGAGGCCAGGCTGCAGCAGAGTCTCTGCAACAATTTCATCTGAGGGAACCCAGTGAAGACTGAAGGCAGATACAAAGTGCATACTGGGATGACAGGGCCTTTTGAAATTGAAAAGAGTTTCCCAGGATTATTTTTGTGGTCCCATGGGAAGCTCTTCATTGTCACACTGAAAATCCTGCCAAGGCTGCCAATATTAAATCATTTTCAAATCCAGTAAACATTTTTTTCTTTTTGATTCTTATTCTTTTTGCTGTTGCTTGGACTTTTTTTTTTTTTTTTTTATTACAAAGGATAAAGTATGAGATTATTCCCTTGGGAGCTATTTCATTATCTGGGATGTTTCATTTTCAGGAACCTTGATTACTTAATTTAATCCAAACAGCACATGCTATTATTCTTGTATTCATTACAAAGAAGCGTGACAGATTTTAATTTACTTGCTTAGGCCATAAAACTATACAAATATTACTGAAAATGAATAAGTATACTACTGTATATTGTATACAAATATTACTGACTACTGAATATTTAATTGAAGACAGTTTCTTAATAATGAATATGAACAATAAAAAGGATGCACCAATCAAAACATAAACAATAAATACTTAAATATTCAAAGCATGCCCAAAGACTGTTTTTTTCCTAAATGCTTTGATTCACATGCTTTAGGAAACACAGAATATATACCTAGCACTGAAAAATAAAATCATAGTTTTGCCTCTGCCTTTTCCATTACTTGTAATTTTTCTTATTGCTCCCTAAATAAGAAAAAACAGTTTACCAAAATACTGTTTGTGATTTAATCCTACCAAATAATGACATTATCTTCAGACTATTACCAGTTTAAGACCTGAAACAGAAGGATATAGCCTCTTACAACATAAAATAGCTACTACAGTGAGACGGTAACAGAAACACAGTAGTACTTAAAACCCCGTGAAGTTCCAGGAGTCATTACAGTATATTACATTCAATACTAGTACTAGTATTTTTCAAAGGTGTAGGTCATAAAATTTGCAGAATGTTTACCATAAGTCAATAATAGCTTGAAAAGTCACTGAAAACTGGTGCTCTGTTGCAACTGTTAATTCTTCACTTTTAAAAAATGTATCTCAAATATGTTTTATTTTACCTAAATTTAATTAGGAGACTACACAGAAATTTCCTGTGCTCCCAGATAAAAAGAGTAACAATGTCTCCCAAAGTCTCAAAAAGCAGACAAATTAAAAGAAACCACTTCCCGCCTCCCATTTAAATTTCACCTTCATTGAAATTTTCCTACATTGTAATTCCAGTTTCAGCATGGCCTTTCAGCTACTTGCATTGTCTCTGGATCACAGGAATTTTCAATAATTTCGCTCACATACTGGGCTGATTTTGAAGCTGTAAAGACACCCTTTCTCACAGCACCCAAAAGAGGCCTATTCTGTTTCAGCATGCATGTGTAAATACCCGTAATTAGAATCAAAAGTAGATGTTTCCATACAGTGAGACTGAAACAATGGTAATACACAAATACACAGACATGCATATGCCTTATTTTTAAAATACCTTATGGACCTAATATACTTTTTACATTAATATTCCAAGCATTTTTACTTAAAACTAACATTTTTTTAAGGTATATTATCATTAAAGGCCAAAAACTATCAGAGGTCTGATTGAGTGAGTATTTTAATACTCTTCCACCTCTCTATTTTTAAGAGAAAAGAATTTTAATGAGAAAATTCAGGCAAACTCCCCCCCCACCCCCCCCAATTCTCTTCTTCAAAATAAGTAGAATCAGCACATTAATTTTTTTATATATCTAGTGTAGTAAATCTCAAAAAAACAGTTTTCCTGGAATGTTTGGACAGACCTCTTTCACATCATAGAACTCAGAGTTTGTACTGCTGAATGACTCCTAACAGAAGCCTTCTTGTGGATAATCAGACTTGTCAGTTTTTACTTATCATAAAAAGACATTGTGTTTGACTCTGTACATATGACTGTAGCATCCTCGTTCTGGTAACTGTGACTGGGACATGACATGATGGTTGAAATTGTTCTGGCAAAGGGAGAGGTGAACAATTGTTAAGTGTCATTAGACCGCATCACTGTGCCCAGCTGTGGGCGCTCCATTGTGGGAAAGATACGGATAAACCGGAGCAAGTTCAGTGGAGGCCACTACAATGGATGGTGCTGGGGCACTGGCCTTGTCAGTAGAGGCTGAAGGAATCAAATGGAAAAGGGGTAGCTTTTGCAGGAAATCAGCAGCAGCCCCCTGGCACCTGTGGAGCGGGGAGGAGGTGGGTTCTTCACAGTGCTACTTGGTGGGACAATGAGAGACAACAGGTATAAATTGAAACAAGAAAGTGTCAGGCTGAATATAAGGAGAAACTTTTTCCCCACAAGAGCAATCAGGCAGTGGACCAGTTGTCCTGAGAGGCTGTGCCATCTCTGTCCTTGAAGGCTTTCAAGACATGACTAGAAAACAACCCTGAGGAACCTGTTCTGACACTGGTTTGAGCAGGTAAATCAGAGCAGAGAACTTCTGAAGTCCCTTCCAGCCTGAATTATCCTCTGATCCTGTGACAGGCTGGAATAGTTGTATACACCATCATACGAGAGGATGTTTAAACTTCTAGAGATTGGGAATATGCTGTACTAGTCTTTACAAAATCTGACATAAAGTGGGTACCCTCTGTGAGTAGCACCTATGCCTAAAAGATTTTTGGGAAAATTCAGGATTAACACAGACTCCTTGGGTAATCTATGGGCTGACTGCTAATAACTTATCTGTAGCAGAACAGACAGAAGCCCTTAGGCTTCTGGAGAAACAGTTACTATGGGATCTGATGGGAGCCAGTGGAGACAGCCATACCTCTTTTGCACAAATCAGTAAAATGTTTGACATCCAGCAAAGCCATAAGAAATCAAGAGAGGAACACAGTAGTCACCTTTTTTTCATCTGCAAGATGATATGAACACCAACAGCAACTTAAGAAGACTGATACTTAAAACAAAGCATTTTTCAAAATGATTCAGGCATGTAAGGGTGTCTCAGAAGTACCAATCCAGCTAGGTAATTTTTGTTTCTGCCTGAGTCATGCCTACAAAGATATCAAGGTGACTGCCCCTGTTCTTCCAAGACCCTTTTTATTTTTTACTAGAATTCTACTGAATTCAGCTTTCTTATTATCTAAATAAAGAGTAAGTATCACATAGGTTCAAAACACAAGGAGAGCTTGCAAGTAGCTATATGATGAGAATAGAGTAGAAGTTAGAAAACAACATAAACTGAGTATATTTGAATGAATTTATTAGGTAAGGCTAATGGAGTAAAGGCTGAGGTCCATATTGGCTCTAGACTTTTTCCTCTGTTAAGTACTGAGTAGTCCAGCAAATAGTACAATATATATTTATGACTGGTGAAGAATACAAAGAGCAGGACAGAATTAACAGCACATTTTATACTCATCCTTGAATTCATCACTATGTGGAAATGCAGTTTGAGAGAAATTTGCAGCTCCAGCCACAGACCACTGAACTTGATATGAGTCTGTTGATCTGAATACACATGGGACAAGACTTTAATAAATAAGCAATGCACTCTGCAAAGTAGTCTCAGGCTTTCATAAAGAATTTAATCCACTGAAGTCACTGCAGTTTTGTAACCTCCCAATACAAAATACCAAGTTGTTTAAATAAAATAATGAATTTTTTATCTGCTTGCCCTTGTGAATAGTGAGAGATATTCTAGTTATCTACAAAAGGAAAATTAAGTGCTTTGTTGGAGGACGTGGTGCCCCTGTATTGCACATACCAGTTCTATAACTGCCAGACAATTAGAAATGTAAAAAGTTTCAAACGATTCAATGCATTTGTCTTCAGGAAAATGCCTATGCATCATGTCTGATTATTTTTTTAATTGAAAAGCAACAAAGCAAAACAAAGAACCCACCCTGGAATTTGTCCAACCTCTTTCTCTACATCTGCCAAGACGGGGCCCACCTTCTCAACCTGACAGAAATATTATTGAAAAATCAGTGTGCCAGAGGTTTTTCAAATTCCTTGTGGAATTCTACACCAGATATACTGTTCTACACTAATAAAAAGCCTGCCACACAGACCACTCCAGATTATGTTAAACTCATTTTAGCTGGAAGAGTCTGAGTTTAATTATAGTTAGAGCAGTCACCATTCGGAATAGTATTGATTCAACCACAGGTTTGTGCTTCATCTCAGTCAAGCCATTGAAAATCTATGCCATAGAGGTATGTCATCTGCAAAATTAGCCTGCTTATCTGAGAAGTACATATACAAAGTCTATAAAGAACTTCTAAATTTTTCAGCAGTTACAGTGCTCTTTCTCTTCCTAACAGCAGCATTATTTGACTGCAGTTACATGCATGTAAAGTCTAGATCCCGCCTATCTTGATAACACCCAGAGTACTTTGGATGTGTATTCCTCTTATGACCAAAACCCACAAACATTTAGGCAAGTGGCTATTACACAGGACTGGAATAAAGGACTACAATAAGGAAACTACACCAAGAGCTATCTAGGATAATTTGCAATATTTCCTTAGAGAAAAAAATATCATCCGCTCATTGATTTGTAGAAATATTTGGCAATTCTGAAGTGGATAGAAGTGTTCTTTAATAAATTGGCAACTCTGGTAACCATCAAAAAATACTAAAGGAAAAAACATTACCATTTAATGCTGCTTAGTCTGCTCAGATCAGTGTCTGCGTGGGTGGTTCCTGGAATGTATATTTGTGAAAATATGTTTGGGATCAGTTTGAGCTATAAGGATATCAATTATATCCTCTTGTGGGTATTCCACTTTTAATATTCACTCTTGCTCATCAAAGTTCAGAAGGGCAGTACCTATCAGCTTGAAGAAAAAGTTTAAGGCTGTATCTGTCAGACACCTACAAAGATGCTGCTGCTCAGTTAGGGACAGATTCCAATATCCTCATTCACAAACAAATTGACTGTGCTATCTGCAACAGTCAATTGACCAAACTTGGACTATGATAGCACTTGGAATGAAAAGCAAAATCATAACTTGGCTTCAGAAAAAATGAACAAGCTGCAAAATTCTAGTGTGCATACACACACTGAAGTCAACCATATATTACAAAAGACTGTAGTGCTTGATGGTATAGCTTTGGTTTGGCTGAAAGTAGCTCAAAATGCTAAACTGAGACAGTCAGGAAACTTTTCTTTGAATTTAAATTTGATCTGAAGTGTGTTTTTTCAGCATGAATTATCTCTGGTTCTCTACGCTAATTTTTAGTTCATAAATTGAATACCAAACTGCCACATAAGCTAGATAAGTAAAGCTAATATGAATCATACAAGGAGTTTGAATTCAAATTATGCATAGCATGATTCCTGGAGCATGAATAGTTTTACATAAAAATGGTGGTTTCCAAACGAACTACAGGGAACGAGATTTTTTTCCCCCATCTTGCTACAAAGAAATTAACATTTTGTGACCTCTTATTTTATATCATTCCGTATATTTCTTCCATCCCTCGTCACTCCTTTCGACTTCTCTTGTGTGGAATTGCACTAAATTCCAATGATGGAATCCACATATTGCTCTTCCTTTTTCTTCCCAATTGTTATTATTGTCTTACTGAAGAGAATTTAGATTCTGACAGGTTCATAAGCGAAGCTGGTTAGACACAAATAAAGCACAAGAGGGAAGTTTTCTTCCTGTTTCTTGATGATTCCTGTTGTGTGAAGTCTAGTTTAACCTGTGAGATTGCCACTATGCTTTGCCTCATCTTTTGTTCATTGCATATTGGCTTCCAATTTTGCAGATGAAGCTAATCACGATTAAAAACCAGAAGAGACATTCTGCTCAAAACTTATGCTTACAAAAAAAAGGTCCTTAGCAAAAATGACAATTTTTTTTCTGTAGAAACTAGTAACTTCAATTTTCATGGGAAAAAGCATGACAATAGCTCCCCGACTATCCTCAAAGAGGAAGATTTTTCAGCTGCCTCCAAAAGCAGACGGAAAAATTGGATTGGTGCTTTCCTCACAAATTAGAAAAACAACCCCTAACCCACCTGATTATGCTAAATTCAGTATTTTGATATAATATCTTTCTATCTTTTCTAGATCCCTAGAAAATTTTGTATTTTTCGCTGTACCCTGAACCATGATGTAGATTTTCTTTAGAAGGAAATTACTTGTACTAATTACGTGATATGAGTGCATTTCTATTTCTAGCCACCTTTACTCATGGTTACTGTCACACCCATTGTAATTAAACATAAAGTCTTAGGCGTGTAATCAAAATCTCTTACTTATATACCCAGCACAACATGCCACAGATCTGTTCATTGTCTGTTATGGTTCACAAATTCATCAATCATTTGAGGAGAAGGAGCAAAATTCACATCTCTTCTCTTCACACCTCTGCATGGAAATGAGGACCTGTTCATGCAATTGGCTTGAAGGAGCTCCAATGCAGGTCCTTCCAGAGCTGAAACACAGCATCTAGTTAGTTTTCCATTTTCATGTATTAGCACTCTTTTTCCACTTTGGTTGAAAACACTGCATGAAAAGCATTACTCATGTGGAATCCCTGGAAGTGTTCAAGGCCAGGCTGGATGGGGCAGCAGCCTGTTCTAGGAAGAGGTGTCCCTGGCCCATGGCAGGGGGGTTGGAACTTGATGGTCTTTAAGGTCCCTTCCAACTCTAGCCATTCTATGATTCTACAAATTAAAACTGATCTTGCTCTGCAGTTCTGAAAAAATCTTCTCTATAAGGTCAGCCCAGCTCTCACAGGATCCTTCCAAAGCTTTTATTTACAGAGCAAAAGAAGTACAAACCTTGATTAGGGATTTTACCGCTGCATGCTAGAGGGAAGTATGTCTTGAACTGCACCACAGAGAGATGTCCAATATACTTTGTTTTAAGAATCTCTGAAATTGATTAAATATAATTTTGTCTTTGACTTACCCTTTCGTCTTACCCTTTGTAAACTCATTCAGAGGAGTATGAACACCACTCAGTCGGATTAATGAAATGAAATTATTTGTATCTAAATTTCTTATCCTATCAGAAATTAGTAAAAGGCATATGGGGAAAAGTAAAATAATAACAGGGGTAGGGCTTAGTTTGAAGTTTAGATTCAAACTCTTCACACCTCTGAGGAAAGGCAGACTCACATCCTAATTTTGTAATTAAAGATCTGTGTACCAGAGCAATAATCTAAATGTGCAAAGGAATTTAAGCTGTGAACTAAGAACAAGACATTCAGTTCTACCTTTGCAATTAAATGAATAAATTAGTGGGCCATTGAATTGCCCTCAGTTTCCACACCGCCAGAATTTCAGTTTTTTCTCTACATTTAGTAAAACCTTATGGCTGGAAGGGCAATGAGATGGAGAGGGGAGGAATAACGCAGGATTATAATATACCATTCAAAAAACAGTCTTAGAGAGTCATAGACAAGGGGAGGACTTAAAATCTCACTCAGGAGGTAGAGAAGCAAATTCCCTATTATGTATAGATGAAAGACGAGCTTATGAAACTGGTGAGAGCAGGTCATCATTTTTGTTCCTGTTTTATGACACCACCAAATATGTAATTTTTTTCAGTCCTTTTTCAGGGTAGTTTTAGAGTGCCAAAACTGTATTATACCATTTTGCAATCAACTTACACTCTCTAGAATCAAACCTTTATAATACCTTCACAGTAATTTGTATACTTTGTGAACTGTGAATAAACTGTCATATTCATCCACATTCCATGGCGAACCCATTTAGTATTGTGGACAGCTTATTTGTCTTAGAGCTGCATCTTGTGATTGCTAGTTTTTGCTTTGAAAAAAACCATTTCAAATAGTTTTCCCAAATACTCTATTCCTGTTTTTTCTTTACCAGCCTGCTTTAAGTTATGCACAGTGTAGCAAAAATAGTATAATATATGTATAAATTGTGAAGATGTTTGTCCAATATTGTTGAAAAAAAAAACAAAAAAAAAACCCAACAAACTTGTCCAGAGACGAGGCATGTCTCAGAATCTATGTAATTAAAGGGCAAATGTTTAACAGCCATCGGCATCCAATTTGAGGTTGAGTGTCCTAGCCAACACAGTCTGCTCTTACTAAAGAGAAGCCATATGCCTCTCAAATCTCAGGAGGTCAGGAACAGAGCAGTTTTTTCCAATCAATGGTTTCTTGAAATATTAATGGAACTTGCCTTTACCTCATCACTTTAAAACTGCAAACATCAACATCTCATAGTAGTTTCATTGCTACATGCAGCTAATATCCCCAAAGTTACTACCATTCTTACCAAGCATAGTGACAGAAATATTTTTTAAAGACGAGCTTGTCCATTCAGAATAGTCTGAGGAGTGGAATCACACTCTTCAGAGACTTCCCAACTGCAGTATCCTGTTTACACAATGTACTTTTAATCATTTAAGAAGTACACTAGATTTATTTTCACATCATTCTTTACCATGAAATTTATAGTTTATAAACAACTTTAAACTATGTTTGCCCTTGAAAAGGTCAAGAAGGGCACGCAAACCATCAGCCACACCTCAAACTATAAAGCAGCTCGGATCTGTCATCTGAGTCAACCAATAAATAATAAAGATTGATGAAAGCAGCTCTTAAACTACTTTTGAAATGCATTCTATTTTCAGAATCACTAATGGCTGGCCATTAAAAAAGAAAACAAAAGGATTTTTTTTCTTTTTTCTTCTTTTTTTTT
>VXBW01007753.1:194159-229180 GCA_013400375.1 Thinocorus orbignyianus
TTTTTTTTTTTTTTTTTTTTTTTGTTAGAGTGGTGTGTTCAGCTGAAATTTAGAATTTGCTTAATACTTTTTTCAAAGGAGAAGAAAGTCTGCTGCCATGGCAGAACCAACTTTGTGATGGGAAGGACTGTTACATGAAGCTTGCTGAACAGCACTCTGCAGAGTAGTTATTGAAAGTGGGATAGTTAATTTGTGTCTATATAATATCTGCAAGTTTCTATTTGTCCCTTATCCTCATGTGCATGTCACAAAAATGTTAGCTCGCTATGAAACTCTTCAGTCCTTTAGTTAAAACAAAAACTTCACCAGGGATTTGAAAACACAGAAATCAGTAGTAGCTAACTAGTAAAGCATATTCCTATTTCCCAGGCTTAGATAAGACTAGAAGACTTTGGGTAGAGTACATAGTACTGATCTGTACAAATTATTTAAACCTCAGAGAGAAGATTTGTCCTTCAAGACTCCAGACATTCTCTTACCTATGAATTCAAAATTCCAGATGATACAACTACCACAAACTTCAGTCATGAACCTTTCCATGGTTGTTCAAGGGTTTCAATGAGTCAAAATACCATTAAGCAACAGGTTTCTGTATGCAAATAACTCTGTGGAAGACCTATATGCACAGGTGGCTTTGTACATAATTTCAGGAGTAAACAAGTGTAATCCAGGCTTAAATTCAGCTGCCTATGCAGAACTGTGTTAATAAATATGTTTGGTCAAGTCAGGACATAACAACATAAAAATCTGCTATACAATTGGTACCATGATATGAGCCTTTAACTGAAGCATAACACTTCCATTCAGAGCAAAATCTCTACTTTTATCTTTTGTGACTTGCATGACAATGAATCTGAGCAGCTATGGAAGGAGAGAAATGACTGGAAAATCCTGATTGCCCCTTACAGCCCTGGACTGGAGTACAAATTATGGCCATGAGGCCGACACAGTCCCATTAGCAGACTGGAGAAATAAGGGGACAGAGTATGCTTAATGTGAATGGATCCTTCAGACGAAGCTGCCAAATTCTATCAAATCTCAATAGGACATGTACATATATGAGATTTTTAGAGGCTTACAATTTGAACAAAATTCAATAGCTTTCTCATAGATTGATGAGAGATATTAACAATCACCAAATTCTGACTGCCCCTCACCCTCTAAAAAAAATGAGGTTACTAGAATGTTTCAATACATCAACTATGAATCTTCAGGCAGAAGTACACTAACCTCTCCTGATGCTTTCTTGGCAATGGCTGCACCAGTCTTGCTGAATATTTTCCAGAACAATTTAGGCTGAGGTAGATAGCCCACATAGAAAATATTAACTAAAATTACTAAAATATAGAAATATTATAAGCATGTGAAGATAGGCTACTACAAATATTAAGCATCTGTAATGTCAATTATTTCTACCTATGTCACCTGTACATTAAGTTAACTTAGGCATTACCAAATTACAGTGATATTTTGGCAGAATTTAAAGAAGGTGCAGTACAATAAGTTTCTTTAAAACGCTCAGTGGAAGATCTTGTTATGGAACAGAAGACTTTCCATGCACATTAACAAATTCCAGTTCTCAATCAGATCCAGACCAGGTTCAGAACAAGGACCCAGAACAGTTCTGGAGAGTCCTGTGAGCCTTCTCTTAGGTGAGTATCTGGCAAAGCAGTCCAGCTCAGAGGATCTATAGTCATTAGTGTCAAAAGAGTGCCATTGAAACCGCTTTCACTACAGTTGCAACACTACACCATCTCATCTGTTACTTATCAGAGAAGTATTATTATACTGCAAATATTGCTAATGTTCATTTATTATTTCTGGGAGAGCAGATTGGTGGTCTTCTGTAAAGCAGACCTTCTCCCTTTCCCGTTCTTTCATTTCTATAATCATATTAACTGTTATCCACATAAGACCCACATAATTCATTAAAATTAATTTTAAAAGATCACATTATATATTGGCATCAGCCTATAAACCACAGTGCACACACCAGTGAAACATAGAGGAAAATAGCCTAAATTTTACTTTCAGGAGTCCCTTAGAGCACCAGGTGGACATAACACCAAACTTCAATTCTAATTCCTGGCATTCAGCTATACTTTCAAGTAATCTTTAAACCTATTTGTCACTTGACTCTTCCACAAATTGTTATATATATATATATATATATATACAGAGAGAGAGAGAGAGAGAGAGAGTCCGTCTACACACTGAAATCTTACATACATTCTTCTCTGAGCAAAAATAACCACGACTTAATATTACCGTGATTCATTTCAGACCTTGAAATGTCACAACTGAAAGGGATGATCTTTCCAAGGAGGGTAGGAGGTATATTTCCAGCCCTGTTATCTTCTATCATACAGATTAAATGGCAACAATTCTTTCATGAGAGATGCAGTAAGCTGAAAATCCTCCTGTGAGCTCACAGCTGAAGTACATTGGGTCAGCTAGCACAGAAGTACTCCAGCAAATCCAACAAATTAACAGCAACAAATAAATTTCATAGACATTTTGTGCAGCATAGATTAAAACCCCTCATTATTCATATACAAACCCATACAAATCCAGTTTGCAAATGAGACACATTGTATAAATCACTTGGAAAACTCAACTTTGGGTAATAGTGCCAAAATAACACAAAAGTTTGGTAAGCTCGACACACAATGGATGTACTTCAATAACCTATGTGTCAAAATGTGAAAAAAAATTCAGTGAGGCTACCAGTGATTTCAAGGAAGATAATATTTCAGTTCAAATATTCTGCTATGCATCAGAAAGTATTTTTTATTGTTTCTAGAGTATTTTTTTCCTTTATTTTCTTTTCAAAGACAACTTCTTATTCACTCCTATAGATACATAAGTTTTGTTTTGAATATTCAAACTAAGAGTTTAAAATTTTAAGATGGCATTTATTACAGCAGACAATGGAAAGTGTTCATCTCTAACTGCAGTTCCTAGTGCATGAAAAGGAAGACTTATGAGAGGAAAATGGCTAGAGGTATTATCTGTATGTACTACATAAGCCCAACAAAGAATTCATCCACTCAGGAAAAAAAAAAGTTTATATCTCCTCTTTCCTCTGACCATGACAGAATTACTTCCCCAAGGACAAATTAGAGAATCTTTACATGTTTACAGGCATAATCCTTAGCCCAATAATAAAGAACTGAACAAAGACCTCACAGGTTAACAGTAGGGCAGGACACAAACAGAAACCTGATTAACAAAATCTTCCAAAAGCAACAAATCATTTGTGTCATAAAACTGAAATTCCCATATTAGCCACTATAAAAATCTTGTGCTATGCTACTCATTTCAAAATTATTACAGCTTTTTGCCCCTCACTCCTCTACCCAACCTGCGCAAGTTTCCTGCAAAGGTAAGATCTTACCATACTGCCTGTGTTTTCTTGCATGCCAGAAACAAACATGGATGAAATTACTGCTGTCTTAGGGACAGTTAAAGACTACTTTTGAGACTACTGATCAATTCAGTTTTCAATTAAAGTTCTTGCTGGTAAACACAGATACCAAAGGACAGCTGTGACAGGAATACAAGTGTAGAGCTAACTGGCATAACTGAGAATAAAGATAATTATTGTGTTAGATATTTCCAACTTGTGCTTCTAATGAATTTTTTATTTGTGATATTGGTAAAGTACTGAGTTTATTTAACAGGACATTATTGTATTTTTTTGTTTAGTCTTTTCTTTAGTATTTAATGACATGGTGTGTAAACGAGCCAATGCATTTCATCTTCACATGGAAAAAAGCAGGCTTCTTTCTGAAGACAGGAACATTCCTTTCCCCCACCCACCAGTTTGATTTATTACTCCTACTCAAATATCAGCCTTCAGTTGTTTCACCTGATTTCTTTTTTTAGCTATATAGCAAACTGAAATCAGTCCCTCGTCAAATTGCATAGCTTGGCACAGCTGTGCCAGAATTTTACTACAGGTGGGAACTTATTTATGTGATTACAGACATTTTTATCATCTACACAGTTTATTTTCTAAGACAGCAATGAAATGCTCTATATAGAGGGAAAATAAAGCACACATCTTTTTTACACAGAAAAAAANAATATATATATAGATATATGACAAAAATTTGAAATGACAGGTTTTGGAAACTAGTCTGACAGAAACTAACTGGTGCATTTATGTTGATTCTCCTGGACAGCCACAGAGATAGTGGGCACTCAACCACACACGCACAAACACAACTTCCTCTCCCACTCCTGCAAACATCCTCCTTCCACTCTTCCAAAAATGTCTCCACCACCTCTGCAGTGATCTGTCTGCAGAGGTGCCTCTTTGTGCGGTGGTGTATGCCTGAGCAAATGTCACCAACATTGGCCGCAGAAGTTGGGGTCTGGGCAACTCTAATTCGCAATCCACCGAAAGCAATCTTCACCTTGCACTCACTGTGGTCCAGTTGTCTCATCACTCACTCCAGGCTAATGTTAACTCACTTTTAAAGGTATGGGAAGGAAAGATTCTGGATTCTAGGTTTCAGGTTCCAAAGAAGAATGGATAGCCACACAGAAGAAATAAAACCTAAAATCATACTTGAAATGGTAAGAAATTTGCTACAGTACAGTTAACAACTTTATAAAAACTTACAAACTTAATAAAATCAGAAAATCCATAAGACTTTTTACTTGAGACAAGATATTATCCTTTTAAAACTTGTTTTTCGTGTGTTTGCCTCTCTGTTCAGAAATAACAACACTAACCCACCATTCAAATAAAAACATAACTAGCGGTTATAATCCTCTTCTAGAATTCTGGTTAAAAAAATCAATGCTGGCTTTCAATAACTGCTACTAAAGCCCTCTGCAGCCCTTCCTCACAATCAAAAAGCAGAAACTTCAAATAAAGATTACACTATTTGAAAAACTTCTGGCATTGCTGAACTAGGAAGTGTTAGAGATTTCTTTATTCAGTGTGAGTTGTGCTTTTAACTTAAAAAAAAAGAAAAAGTATTCAGACACATAATGAGGTAATCAGACTTCTGGATGCTTCTCTGGAGCAAAACTCTAAAATGTTGGAGATTCATTTGTGCACTAGTGGAAATAATTTATATTTAAAAATTACTAAAACAACCTCAATTTTTAGAGAAAGCTGTACCATTTGTTCAATTATTAGATCTGTGACAAATGAGCTGTCACTGAAATGCGTAATATACGATTGGCCTCACTGAGCATTTCCCTTTCGTTTGAGAGAGTGCCTAAATAAACGTTGTACTCCACTAAGTGTGGGGCCTGCATGATGTCAAAGTCATGGCTGCAGTGGGCTCCTGCTGGAGGTACTCCAAAGCTGTGGCTCCTCTCCCTCCACCAACATTCAGAGTACTTGTGCTTATTAAACACATCAACCATTCTCAAACTGAAATTACCCAAGCACCCAACACAAAAGCACCGTAGCATCACCTTAGCTGAAAGAGGAATCTCCCCAGCTCCCAGTAACAGGCTTGCCACCATTAGAATCACTCCCAGTGTGGTCAGTTTTGGCAGTAAAGCTTTAAATGCCACCCTGTGGCTAAGTTGCTACCATATCGTTAACATGACTGTTCCTGTTCCAGCAAGTGCAGGAAACAAAGCAAGCATAAAATACGAGCAAAATGACCCAAGAGCTGGTACCCTACTGCATTCAACTTTTCAAGTAAATCACTGCGCACCGGCAGCTAACACTGAAGGTCAGCTGTTCTGCAGCTTGAGATATCAATCAACTGCAAAAGAGTCCAGGAAAAAGAGTCTGCAAAAAGGCCACAGGAAATACATACTTAGACTTTCCATTTGCAGTCATGTACAGCGGTGGGAGGGATCAGACGATGACATGTGCTTACTTTCCTTTCCCACAGATCAGCTGGGAGAAGGGAATTTCTCCTTTGTGCGTTGCACAACTGAGTAGGATTCAAACAAGTTTCCAGTAGCACGCTTCATGAAATACAAAACAAAAACTGAGATCTTCTGGTTGCAGAAACTAATAACACTGAGCGCTAAATTCAAGCGGGTACCAAGAGTGAGTCCACAAAATAATAAATGTGCATGCAAGACTATTTACATTAGCAAATTTGCATGTGCAAATGGACAGCAGTGCGCATTTACCAATTTTGTTCACACATGACTGTCCTTGGCTCCTTTTGAAAAGATACCTATATTTCTCTCGATAAATCCTGGCGAAAGGCCTAGGCCAGTTGGAACTGCCTTTGCCAGAAACCGTGGACATAAAATACTTTCCAGGTGGTACTCAGTTCCTCGCAGAATCAAGCCCCAAAACAGGGAGTTCTTGTTGGAGTTTCTACAGTGAAGCTACTGATGGTTATGATGATCAAATAAGCAGCACGGCCCAAAGGCTNTATATAGAGTGAAAATAAAGCACACATCTTTTTTACACAGAAAAAAATAAATATGTATTTAATATTTTGTCCAGGCCTGCATTTCTATTCTTTGGAGAAATGAGGCAACAAGCACCCCATTTGGGGTTCCCAGGGACAACACTAAAATAATTGGCAGCATACTGCCTCTTAAGAATCCAAATAACCATGCATTTACGATGTGATTTAACGTGTGTGAATTACAAAGAAAACTGTTTCCTGGTAACAAAGAAGGGAGTGTATTGGTATATATGCCTTGCATCAGATCTGCAAATATATCCTTATAGAGTTATGCTAGAAAGCAATCTTTTGCATTCCGCCCCNGCACTCACTGTGGTCCAGTTGTCTCATCACTCACTCCAGGCTAATGTTAACTCACTTTTAAAGGTATGGGAAGGAAAGATTCTGGATTCTAGGTTTCAGGTTCCAAAGAAGAATGGATAGCCACACAGAAGAAATAAAACCTAAAATCATACTTGAAATGGTAAGAAATTTGCTACAGTACAGTTAACAACTTTATAAAAACTTACAAACTTAATAAAATCAGAAAATCCATAAGACTTTTTACTTGAGACAAGATATTATCCTTTTAAAACTTGTTTTTCGTGTGTTTGCCTCTCTGTTCAGAAATAACAACACTAACCCACCATTCAAATAAAAACATAACTAGCGGTTATAATCCTCTTCTAGAATTCTGGTTAAAAAAATCAATGCTGGCTTTCAATAACTGCTACTAAAGCCCTCTGCAGCCCTTCCTCACAATCAAAAAGCAGAAACTTCAAATAAAGATTACACTATTTGAAAAACTTCTGGCATTGCTGAACTAGGAAGTGTTAGAGATTTCTTTATTCAGTGTGAGTTGTGCTTTTAACTTAAAAAAAAAGAAAAAGTATTCAGACACATAATGAGGTAATCAGACTTCTGGATGCTTCTCTGGAGCAAAACTCTAAAATGTTGGAGATTCATTTGTGCACTAGTGGAAATAATTTATATTTAAAAATTACTAAAACAACCTCAATTTTTAGAGAAAGCTGTACCATTTGTTCAATTATTAGATCTGTGACAAATGAGCTGTCACTGAAATGCGTAATATACGATTGGCCTCACTGAGCATTTCCCTTTCGTTTGAGAGAGTGCCTAAATAAACGTTGTACTCCACTAAGTGTGGGGCCTGCATGATGTCAAAGTCATGGCTGCAGTGGGCTCCTGCTGGAGGTACTCCAAAGCTGTGGCTCCTCTCCCTCCACCAACATTCAGAGTACTTGTGCTTATTAAACACATCAACCATTCTCAAACTGAAATTACCCAAGCACCCAACACAAAAGCACCGTAGCATCACCTTAGCTGAAAGAGGAATCTCCCCAGCTCCCAGTAACAGGCTTGCCACCATTAGAATCACTCCCAGTGTGGTCAGTTTTGGCAGTAAAGCTTTAAATGCCACCCTGTGGCTAAGTTGCTACCATATCGTTAACATGACTGTTCCTGTTCCAGCAAGTGCAGGAAACAAAGCAAGCATAAAATACGAGCAAAATGACCCAAGAGCTGGTACCCTACTGCATTCAACTTTTCAAGTAAATCACTGCGCACCGGCAGCTAACACTGAAGGTCAGCTGTTCTGCAGCTTGAGATATCAATCAACTGCAAAAGAGTCCAGGAAAAAGAGTCTGCAAAAAGGCCACAGGAAATACATACTTAGACTTTCCATTTGCAGTCATGTACAGCGGTGGGAGGGATCAGACGATGACATGTGCTTACTTTCCTTTCCCACAGATCAGCTGGGAGAAGGGAATTTCTCCTTTGTGCGTTGCACAACTGAGTAGGATTCAAACAAGTTTCCAGTAGCATGCTTCATGAAATACAAAACAAAAACTGAGATCTTCTGGTTGCATCTAGTCAAAATGCTTGATTCAGAGAAACTAATAACGCTGAGCGCTAAATTCAAGCGGGTACCAAGAGTGAGTCCACAAAATAATAAATGTGCATGCAAGACTATTTACATTAGCAAATTTGCATGTGCAAATGGACAGCAGTGCGCATTTACCAATTTTGTTCACACATGACTGTCCTTGGCTCCTTTTGAAAAGATACCTATATTTCTCTCGATAAATCCTGGCGAAAGGCCTAGGCCAGTTGGAACTGCCTTTGCCAGAAACCGTGGACATAAAATACTTTCCAGGTGGTACTCAGTTCCTCGCAGAATCAAGCCCCAAAACAGGGAGTTCTTGTTGGAGTTTCTACAGTGAAGCTACTGATGGTTATGATGATCAAATAAGCAGCACGGCCCAAAGGCTTGTTCAGAAGCTTAAAGGAAAGGCACTGTAACTGCAAACTTGCACAGAATAACAGCTTATTTAGCTTTCAGTAAATGAAGTGTTCTAATAGATTTTTTTTTCTTCCTCTGATGGCTAAATGCTTCCCCTATTACTAACGTGTGAAATGATCTAGAGTATTAGTGTTTGCATTATGCAGTTACTTGCACAGACCTCGGAAAAACGACGGCTTCTGGCAAAATTTACTGGAGAAAAAACGCTCCAGATAGAGATTTGACTTAAGGCATTACTGTTCAATAAGGAGTGGTTTGGGTAAGATCTTATTTCCACTTTTGCCCTGCAAGAAAATAGGCAATGACTAGTAAATGAGTTGGAAATTATTACTATAATTAACATGTCTTCAAAGCAGCCGTTGGAAATTGTGCATGCGGCAACAAACTAATGAAGCTCCAGTTGCACAAAAACAAAAGGTCATAACAACCTGAGGGAAGCCGGAGTAGAAGCCGCTTTAGAGAACTTTTCCCATGTTGAAGGCAGTCTCTGAAGGAGATAGTGACAACGCCATCCTGCCCTGCATAGTTTCATTGTCTCGACAGTGAGTCTCCCAGTAATGAATGCCTGCTGCTGTCAGCACACATGGAGGCGTTTGGAAGTCCTTGCAGCAAAAAGAAAACAAGAGGTACAGGAAAGGGGGAGTTTAGGATGAAGCCGGAAAAACTCAGCCAGCAAAATACATTGGCGACACGGACAGAGATTTGTTTGGCCAAAGCTTCATTTATTGTGTAAATAATCACTTGGCCAGTATGCACTAATTACATATGGCATGCACTGAACAATTTAGTGTGAATCCTTTTCAAATGGTACAGGTCAGTTTCTGCACGTTTCCTTTTCTCTTCAAGGAAGATTATACTCCTATGTCTTTCTCGAGTATTTCTATCAAATTGTTCTCTGCCTTCAAATTCTGTCTGCTTTTGCAGAATACGAGAAAAAGTACCTTCATACAGATTATTTTTGTTTTGAAAATAGGAATCAAATTCATATTAAAGGTTCCAATGGCATTCTTTTTGAATGACCAGCTGAAAAGAAGTAACAGTTGGAAAAGAACAGCACAAGCATATTGTGTACAGGTTTTACACAAGCACCCACGCAAATATTTCTGCCATGACACCCACTTTTCCTCATCATTCCTAATTTACAGCGTTCTTGTTGCTGGGCCTGATCCAAATCCCCCTGCAATGAACATAATTTTTTTGGTTGGTTTCAGATTGCCTGGGATCCAGTTGAGGCATTTGAGCTATAAAGAGCATATCAGGAATGTTGGCCCAGGAGGGGGACAAGGATGTGAAGGGTATTTTCACAATGTTGGTAAACAACCAAGCATACAAATGATAGCTGAAATTTCAAGTTGCATTGACGAGAAACCAAGTACTGTCCTTTTGGCTGTTCTTGGTACATGACAAAGTGATAGTTAGCTCCAAATAACCCTTAAATCCTTCTTGGAGCAGCCTGAGAATAGAAGTCTGTGCCTATTAAAGATCCAGCTCATTCATTGTTTTAGATTCCCTTCCTTACATTTTTTTTTTCCCTATCCCACAATCTATTCCATCATTCCTGGCAGGTTATTGCCCAGGCTCTGGGTTGAATCCCATTGAGAAACACTGAAATTCTTAAATAAAACTTTCTGGACACTAAACACCAACTTATTTAAAAAGGATCAGTAACTGTGCACTATTCTCTCATCTCTGTTCTTTCTGCCTTGAAGTGAATATCTGATTGATATCCTTTTTAAGTCATCATCATTAGCAGTTAGCGGTAATGAACTAAACAGGATTTGTCATGCTCCCCACTTTCTGCTTCAAGTACCAAAAGAAAAAATTACAACACCTTCAGCTTTGGTCAGGAAATACTGAAATTCAAAGGAAGCCTACTAAGGAGGCTTTCATTTTTGCCTCCTAATCTCTATTATTTGCCGTAGTGAAAAATTACCGGGTGTGATTTTGCTCTGATGTTCTTCTCTCTCTTATACATCTTGTAAGCTATTCCAGGGATCTGAGAATATTCACAGAGCTACCCTTTACTACTACTCTGTCCATGAAAGCGATCCACTTGCATGAAGCTCAAATGCTGTAGCACGTACAGCCAATTCCACTGTAACAGATAGCACGCCATCTGTTAACTCTATTTGAAGTCTGCAGTGGGACATACTATAATCTTTAAAATATCAGTGGGGTTACTTCTACAGGCTTGTAAAGATAAGGGAAAAATATTTCTTCCTTTGGAAGTAACACTGCATGTATCTTTCTTTTATGGCAGGGCATGGGGCAAAACAAACTATACATAAAGCAGTGGATGTTTACGAAACTAACATCACCTCTTAAATCTTTGTGGTATCTGGGACTGTGAAAAATACCTAGTTTTCTGACAAACATTTCATATTCAAAATGAAGGAACTGCTCATACAAAAAAAAAAATAATACTTCAGTAGACAAAATTATGCCATATACAACACCGGAATTTTGCATTTGCAAATAAGAACACTCATAAAAGTGTAAAGTGCTCAGAACTTAAATGCCAAGCCTTTGTTAAATTTTGTGAACACTTATAACAGTAACTCTTTCTGGGGGAAATAAAAACCAATCACCCCAGTCCCTCATCCCAAAAAAAAACAAATACCAAAATAAAATCAAATCCCACCACATCATTTCTGGTCATTTTGCTACATATTTGATTTTAGGAGAAGATTTAGAGAATATAAATAAATTACTTTGTAAACTCTAGAAAGCAATCAGGAGAAAAAGTCCCAGGACTGTGTCAAAAACTACTGCCTGATTATTTAGGATAAACCAGTCATCACAGTAGACTAATGAAATGATTCATAACATTAGCATTGTCTGTTTTCCAAAAATTTTCTTCCCCCACTGGTAATACCAAAGACACTTAAGAAAGCACATCTCATAACAAAAATCCAGTATTATGTAACATCTTCCTTTCCTCTCTTGCTATTTCATAAAGCAATTTGCTATTTGTTATCGATTCTTAGAAAACACTTTTCCTTTATCTCAGAAATGGACCAGGTCTGACATGTAGATCCTGATCCCTCCCACTCAAAACAGTCTCTCTATACATAAATTAAATGGAAATAGCTGAAGTCTTCTTACATCATGGTCTGCTCTCATATAACAAAAGGTCTCGACACTGAAAGCTTCGCTGGAAGAATGAGTTACCCTCTGCCAACTTCCTCAGCTAGCCTGCTAAAGGTTTTTTTCACCTCAAACAAGTCAAGAGAGAAGACTTTCACAACTGCAATATTAATACCATAAAAGCAATCCAAGCATGCTCATACTTTTCTCATAACCCATTAATTGGCTTCTCGTTCATTCAGATTTGCTGAATGATACAGATTGTATTTTATATCACTTTTTCACAAAAGTGCCATAGTTCAAGGTTGGCTGAAGTCCACACTATGATTTTTAACTCTGTGTTTCTCAGCTTAGGTTAGTTGAGAAGCATTCACGCATCTGTAACACCCTTAACTACATGGCTGCTAAAGCAAGGAAGAGTTCAGTTCATGTTGTAACAGATGGTCTTTTGTATTTCCTTTATTCTAGCAGAGAAGTTGAACACTGCCAGCAGATTACAGCCTTATTGGGCAATCTTGCAATTTGTTATCTTCCAATAGGAAAAGATTCCACATTTTATGACACTGTCCAGTTAAAACTCTAGAACACTATGGTATTTTAGAGGCATGAAACATTTTGATAAGTAACAGTTTCTTCTGTTGAGTAACTATTTAGGAAATACTCCAAAGGTTATCTAGTTTTTCAAGAAGGAAAACCCAGGGTTGATGGTGTCACCTTGACAGGAGCAGGATACCCATCTAAAAGAACTCCTTATAGGCACAAGCTACGAGAATAGATGCTAAAGCTGACTCTGTGATTAACTTATTTTTTAACAGGAAATTTAAGGAAATCATTAACACATAATGATGTTATAACAGATGATTCCTTTGCTTGAGAAAGCGGGAGATTTTACAGCTTGTTTAGAATCTAGGCATGAATTGTATCAAAATGATTTTACTCAATCCAACCATGAGAAAAACCATAGAGAGGTGACTTCTTCTATTTTGTATCTAGTAGTACAGAGTGCATAGGAGAGGAAGAGAAGTAAGACTCCTCATCTCCTGTAGCCTATGGTAACAGCTGGAGCATTTCTCTATTGTTCCACACAATGAGAAAGATTTCATTTCCATGCTCTGGCTCCTGCGGGTTTGAACAAGTCATGCTTCTGTATCTAAGAGGGTGCTTTACCTTAAACCACAGAGTCAAATCTTCAGGTACATTACAGAGATTTGCAGTTTGTCAGCTGAAGATTGATTCATGAATGTCTTCTGATTACAACTTTCATGTAAACATGAACAAAACCACCCTAGCAAGCCCCACAAGATATTCTTATCTAAAAGTCATCTAATTCTACATAAGTGTTATTTTGTTTTAATGTCTCTGATAACAACAATAACAATCAAAACCAACAGCAACATAAAAACAATAGACAAGCCAGTAAGATAATCAAGGAGGGGGGGAGGGGGGGGGGCGGAAACAAAGGATATCTATTGTTTCAGCATACTTTAGTTATAAAGCATTTATAGCTCAGGTCAACTCGGAGGTGTACATAGAGATTACTGTGAATCATGCAAAGGCATCTATTTTTAAAGCAATTGAGCTATTGAGGAATACAGAAGTGTCTTGTATGTTTCCATCTGGAATTGTTTTTAGAAATGCCATCTAGAGGGGCAATGCAGAAACATGCTGTCAAAGAATGAACAGCATCTTTATGTAAGGCAATTAATTCTCCAAATGCAGTCCGTTCTGTGAATGGGTGGTAAACAAATGAGTTTGCTGCCAGTATAAATATTTATTTGGGAACAGAGGCAGCTTCAAAACAAGCAAAAGTTTGTCTCAAGCAGTTGGTGTGCACACTCTGCAATGAAGGAGCATGAATGGCTCTAAGCAAATGCTCAGTGGAGCTGTGCATGTGAATTCCAAATATACAGGAACATTTTAAAGACTTAGTGTTATTAACAGTTCAGTGAACTGAACATCATGACTTTTTTAATTCCTCCAGTGATAGTAAGCATAAACTGTTATTAAAGCAAATGAAGACCAGAAAGCTGTTTGATCCACATTACTTATACTAAAAGATCCACTACATGACATGAAGATAATAGCACAGAGAGAATGTGAATGTTAGTCAACTAGCAGCTACAGTCATTTGGCATTTTACAAATTTTAAATTGTAAAAAGGTTTTATTCTAAAAGGGGAAGATCTGAGGAAATTAGTAAATATTCTTAGTTTGTGGGACATCTTTTGAATGAGTTTACATTTTTATTAGAAAAATATCCCTGTAATTTTGAAATTGCAAATTCAAAGAGAACATAATAGTACTTCCTCTATTTGTCCAAGTACTATTGTTTTGATTACAAGTAGCAAATATAATTACTGGATATGACATACTGAAATGGTGAAATGTAGCTTTCTAAAAAGACAAGAGCTGGTCTATAAATGCTTGGGTTTGTAGTCTGTAGGCCATATTCTAGATCAGCTCACAAGCAAAATAAGATGCACTCCAACTACAGAATAGCAGGGAGCTCTCAACCTAAACGCTATTGGAATTACCCTTTGGCTGAAGCATTAGCTACTACACGGTTTTAAAGAAGAAATTTCCAGTGTTTAGTCATTGTGGTGAGAGCGTGCTGACTGGTTGACAACTGTGACTGGCCACATTTAGTAGGAAGTTATGCCAAGTTACAAAGGCATATCATTAAAGAGCCTGATACTGCAAGGTGCTGAGTCTACTGGGAGTGCAGAACACTCTGTGCCTGCCATGGCTGAGGTCAAAAACCATAATTATTTCCATAGACAATGAACAATTCTACTGAATCTCTTGAACATACAACACTTGCAGAGGAACATGTTTGCACCACAAAATCTGAGCGCAGTATCAGAACAAATTGCCATCAGAGAGGAATAAAGTTAGACAACTCAAAATACGGTACTTCCTTTATTCCCTTCAAGAATTTCAGTCTCTGGCTATGTGACAGGTTATTTTTACAGGCTGTCTCTTCACAATATTTTATTTCTTATGTAAATGAGATCCAGATGTTATCTGGAATTTACCTGCTTCTCACAGTTCTAGTCTCATTTCACAGCATTCTGTCTCAGTATACTTGAAAGAGAAGACAATTATCATAGAGGGTAACTAAAACTGAAGTCTTTTCAAAAGGAATGGAAATTTTGAAACAGTGTTTACTGGGATGAGAGACTCTGAAGTAAGGGCCATGTCTGTTTGCCATGTCTGGTGCTACCCGCTATGCCTGATAATCAGTTATTTACTCAGCTGACACAATATACAACCTCTGCTTTCCTACACTAGGATTCTGAATCCTCCAGAGAAGCTGCACAACAGCAATATGCAATGAAATGCATATCATTCAGAGATACCAGTTCAGTCCCTGATTCTCGTCTTTGAGAATCAGAAACCAAAGACAGGCTTAATTTTTAACTCATTGCTTGAATAGCTGAAATTTTACAACAGCCTGTACTTATGAAATTAGTGCCTAAGTGGCAAAAGTTTTGCTATTCTCTGCAGCAAAAATTTCAAATTGTCGTTTTCAGTCACAACCCCCAAAACAATGTCAAGAAAAACACAATAAAGCCCTCTTCAGAATCAGAAGATAATCTGCTATGCTCTGATTCTCATGGCGTTAGTTACCAACGAATCTGACCTTAAAACTGATCTGCAGCTTGTATCTGCACCTTGGCTTGTTACGGCCTGTTCCACTCGACGCACTGATTGCTCCCAAGTGACTATCCCAAGCGACAGGAGAAAGGTTAGATATTAGAAAATACTTATTTACTGAAAGGGTTGTCAAGTATTGGAATAGGCTACCCAGGGAGGTGGTTGAGGCACCATCCCTGGAGGTATTCAAGAGAGGAGTTGACATGGTGCTCGGGGATATGGATTAGCATTGGATGTATTTTTGTGTGGTGTGTTGGGTTTGCTAGTGTTGTGTTGTGTTGTGGTTTGTGGGGCTTTTTTGTTGTTGTTGTTGTTTTTTGGTGTTTTTTTTTTTGTGTAGTTTTTGTTGTTGTTTGTTTTGTTTGTTTGTTTGTGGGGTTTTTTTGTTGTTGTTTCCCCCCCCATTGATCTTAAAAGGTCCCTTCCAACCTAGGTGATTCTGTGATTCTGTAATTCCATTTAATAAAACTACTGGGATTTTATAACAGCTGTGAGATGCAACTGTAAAAATTTGAAAACGAAGAAATGCTTCAAGCCCTCAGAAGCTATGAACTGTTGTGGTGGTTATTTCTAAATATAAGTCCATGAAATTACTTGTTATGAAGAATTTGATATGTACTTTTGATAGAAAAATCTATCTAATGTATTTAAACAGAATAAAAATCTAGAGGGAAGAAGATTGTGCAGCAATAGCAAACTCCTTCTGACAAACATAAGGTTACTTCATAAAATTTCTTGTGAGAGTTAACAGTATCAACCTTCTAAGCTTCCCTTCAGGACAATATCAAGAACATATTGTCCAAAAGCAAGGGTTTATTGACATTTGGTTAATGAACTTTGCTAACAAAAATGTTTTGAAAGTCAGAGGTTTAAAACACTAAGCAAAATTATCAGGAGTTGACAATAAAAGTACTAGAGCAGTCAAAGGTTTGTCCTTATGTTGCAAAAGCTCTTTCTTTCAAGGTGAAGTATATGTACTTTTTAAAAATGTTTGCTGCTCTGAAAGACAACCCACCCCCATTCCATTTTTTAAAAGATTATTCTTGGAAAGTGGGAAAACACTGTCAGTTATGGAACAGCGTATTCCAGATGGGGATTCCAAGAATATTATTCATTTGTTCCTTGCATTTATGAGCTTTAGACATCCACTGGGGAGAGCTAGGGAGAAGGAAGGTAATTTTGAAAAAAACTGAGAAATTTTATTTAGACACTGCATGATGCACTGTGTTGATTTCTACCTTGTATTTAAATTACAATATCGTTTCATTCTAAAGCTCTCACTTCAAAGAAATTCAGTTAAAATTCATCATGAATCAGCAGCATATCTATGCTATGTTACAGTGCATGAGGATAATCATTCCTCCTAGCTGTAGGCTACGTTAATCTAATACTATGAATTACTATACAGAGGTCTAATAAAAGAAGTTCTAGCAATACCACAAATGTTAAATCCTGACTGGGGTCCTGAAGTGGGATAGGAAAGGAAAGTCTTTGGGTTTTCCTCTAGTACAGCACAAAAAGGTATCCAAAATTTCTTCCACACTATTTTAATGAATTCTGTGATGTTCCAGGGAAAAGTACATGGTCAGAAAGGCTATTTCACCTACTTCAAAAAAATAGAAACAAAACTGTACGTTATGTTAATGACACTGTTTTCTATCATATTGATGTCTCTAAAATGCACCCTATGATTAACACAACTCCTTCAGAAGTACCTGAAAGGCCTATTGTTGTTTTTAAAGAGGAAATTTGAAACTCCACATCAAGTAGAGCACAGGCCACTACAAAGAGGTTGCTATTTATTGTTACCTGAGAACAGCCACATAAATTTTACTACTGTTCTATGACAGCAGTGTTATCGCTTAGCTATATTGCTGGGTGAGCTACAAAATGTGAAGTTTTTTAGTCTGGATAATGACTCGCCTCTGAAGTAATGAGAAGTAATAGTTTGATGACAACCATTGCGCAAGTTCAAACACTGAATAGAAACTTGTATGACCCACATGAGAGGAAGAATCAGACCCACACCTGGTCTCAATATGTTCATGAAGTAGAGATTTGCACTCACTCACAGTGGGTCTGGAGGCTAAATTTGCAAATCCTTCCCCACTGGAAGAAAACTGTGTTTCTTATCTGCCTCTCATAATATTTTATCCCTTTAAAAGTGGTTCCTAAAGTGTCAAGAGTTAAAGTACTATTGCTATTCTTCTAGTCTTCGCAGTTCTAAAACAGAAGTCATACTTCACCCTAGAACAGAGAGTATGTAAATACAACTGGAAGTACAATAAAGACATAAACAAGAAATGAGCTCAGAAGAGAGATTATGAACTAAATTTGGTGCTCTAGGAGGGAAAAGGAAAAAAAAAGAAAGGGGAAAAAAAAAAAAGGGAAAAAAAGCATACCTACCCAATGTGCTGTATTGTAATTCCATTAGGCTGGAAATATAGACACTAGAGCTCATTTCAGTGTTAATGGAAATTGAAGAGCCAAGTCTATCAGGAGACATGAATTCAGATGCCTTTCTACTGCTTGATTTTCTCTCAGCCATATTCCAGGATATTAGCATATATCAGAGTTTCTCCTAACAGAGTATGTTTCGCCTTTGAACCAGACTAAAGAAGGGAGGGTCTTCCTAATCCAGTATACAGACTGTCATACTTACATTAGAAATGCTCTATAATCCAATATTTTTACTTCAAACATAACAAAACAAATTGTAGTATATCTTTCTTCCTATATGTCTTTAGGTACTTATTTATACTGGAGTGCTTGTTTATTCGTTAAGCTGTTGTTATCTCTCCTCTAGTGAAAGCATAACAGGAAAGAGGAAAGATGGGACTGCTTACAACACTAAACCTCTTTTTGAAAGGATTTGGGTTTTAATGCATTTGAGAGAAGTTCAAAAAATTAAAAAAAATACAATTCTTCAGATGCTTCCAGAATATTTCTTAAAGTTATGTAAAAGCTACTCTCCAGAAGAAATTCGCTTGACAGATACAAACTAGATGTAGCAATTAATGAAAAGCTCAAGAAGAAAAAGTTAATTTTCACATGAATTAACTAAAGATATTCCTAACTATTGTAATATACAAAAGTTTTGTCAGATTTTTGTTTTAAATTACTTTTAGTATGTGAAGGTATTGATAAAGACATGTTTCTTAAGTTTCAAACCTCCAGGAACCTACATTGTTCTATTAAACTGCATGAGAGTATTTGTCAGCGAAGTTTCTTCTGTGCCATGTTTGTAGGATTCTGACCTACTAATATGGTATAACATAGTGTAATAAACTATTATTTTGAAAATTTTGCAGTAAGAAAATAACTGCATTGAGATGAATTGATATCTTCTCAATATTTCCTAGTTTTCTGTAGCTTGTCCAAAGTCTGTACTCAGAATTTTAATTATCAGTCTCTTTGTAATGGAAGTAAGATCTATCTAGTCACACTGAATGCTTACTTGTCAACTATTTCTCAACTTATTACCCAGTTCAATCAACTTTGCCAGAAGCACTGTACCTACAAATTCCATAAAAACAGGAAACCAATGAGACATTAAAAGGCCATGCTATTACCTTTGTACTAGGTGGAAAAGGCTGCAGCACAAAGTCATGCCTTATCAGACAATCTGCAAAGATTGACTAAAAGATAATTTTGCCTTGAGCACAAAAATAACACAAAACTAGTATAGCAATAGTGTAAACTTACATTGGGAAAATAAGTTAACATTCATTTTTTAAGCTTGTTGCAGACAGTGGGCCTGGATTTTGTTCTAGAATAGTGGGGAAGACCACAACTTATTTAGAATCCAATTACTTTTAGAAAAATGTCCAACGCAGTAATCAGGAATGATCCACCTGAGAGGAGCTTGACACGTAGGAAACTAAGAGACTAGGATATCACATTGTTGTGGGTGTACAAATTAAGTTTTTCCTCCTAATTTATAAATTCTTATGACAAGAAAAAGTAGAACAGAGAGAACATAATGAAAGAAATAAAAGAATGAAAAACTTCCAAGCAATGTTAAAATATGTTTGGAGAAAGACAGGGAGAATCCTGCCCTCTGTTCCACAGCAAAAACATAGACATTCTCTCCCAGCACTTCCTCTTCATATTTTTAGAAGTCATTTGTTGGTTTTGTAAAAAATGTTCATCTAGTAGCATCAATGGTACTTAGTCCACATCCTGAGACAGTTGTACCCACTTTTTGTCATAGATCCCACCTTACTACAACCCCCACCNAATTTCAATTAGATTTTCTGGTCCACAAAGATACAAGTTTAAAAACTACACAAATTCAGGTTTAGACATGCATAGCCTATATATTTGGATAGCTGTATGTCTACTTTTGTACTACAGTGTTCAATAACACAATGACAGTGGTTACACAACAGCCTGACTTAAGTGACTGGGTCACAACTCAGATCCAGAGCTTCAGGCGCACCCACAGGGCAGTTCACTGCAACTCTTCCACCTCACATGCATTCCCACATAGCTCAGAAACAGGAGGAAAATGGTTCTATAGTTATAATGCAAATACAGCAGCATACATTTTACAGAAACAATTATAAACTGAACATGAACTCTTGTATATTCCCATCTAAAATTGGTAACATATCATGAATGACTAACTTAAGGTCTAAAAGTTTATCCAAACTTTATAGTGAACATGAGGTCTTCTAGCAGCTCATTATCATTATATATGGAGTGTCATTACTTTTTTTAAATAACCATCCTACAAAGCAGACATTTACTCCTCTCATCTTGAGAGAATAGCATTTAGGTAAATACTTTCTTGACAGGTTCTCTGATCAGCATATTTTTCTGAAACGTCCAGAGTGTTTGACTTGCTATAATCTTACTCATGGCATTAAAAGGAGGTTTTCTGCAAATCTGAAGAAATTTCTTAAATACTTTTTACTGATTGTTCTTAGAGACAATATAATATAAAAGTTTTGATCCTGTCTTTTTATGATGAAAAATGAAAACAAAACAAAAGGAAATATTGCTTCATTTTTTTTATTTGAGTTAATATTCTTCTCAGTGGTTATAAAAGTTCAAAATGGCAATACAACGTGGAAATTCCTTAAATCACTTTTTTTATGCTTTATAGTCTTTTGTTTAGAGAAGCAAAAGTAAAATGGCTCAGTAGATCAGAGGGCTGGTACACTTAAGTTGTAATTGTTTTTCCTTGGCCCTAAATCAGGGGCAAATAGCATAAGAATTAACAAACACCAAGAAGTAAAACTTCTTGCTACTGATTCACAAGCTACTTATTTGTAGCTTTACTATCCAAGAAAAAACAATCAGTGCTACTGTATGCCAAGTTTTCTGAAACATTTCTGTATTTTCATAAGAAAATACAAAGACATAACTTTTAAACAAAGCAAGTAACTATATCAGTGTACCTTGGCTTTTATTGCAGCGAATAAGAATGGTATATCATTTTTAGTCAGGTTGTATATTGTGCCATGCAGAAGCCATAAACACGTTCCTTTTGACTGGAAAGAGTAGTGTCTTAAACTGTATACAAAAACAATGTTGTGAAAACCAAATCACAATGAAACATAACTATTCCCCATGAAGCCCTCCATTTTGCATAGGTTCAGAAAGATTGAAGAACAAATTGAAATTAGAGAAAAAATTAAAGTATCTTACGCAAAAGCTCAAGAGGAAGTATTCAACAGTACGACATGGAGTATTTGTATGAGTATTACTATTGCATATGAGTATTAGTATGAGTATTTGCCTGGTCTAGTGGGAGGTGTCTCTGCCCATGGCAGGGGTGTTGGGATTCAATGATCTTTAAAGTCCCTTCCAAGCCAAACCATTCTATAATTCTATTACACAGTAGCATAATCTAAAATTACTGATTTATATAGAAAAAACAAGCCACACTGACTAACTAGAAGAAACTCAGTCTTCACATACGCTAATTTTTCCTGTTAGGTAAAAAAGGCAAAAGGAATATAACTGAATTTCAGTAACTGTTCTAAATACCCTTCTAGAAAGGAATTTATTGTAAGACTATCAATTTAGAGAAACAATGGCAGTAAGTGACATACTGACAAGAGAAAACTCCCCTAAACCAGCAGACCTTCATAATCTGTACCAGAAAATCCTAAGAAAATAAGGTGGGGAGCTCTTTGGATTATTTGTGTTTACTTTTAGATATTTTGAAGTATTTCCAATAGGGAATCTCCAGAAGTTTTGTAAAAATAGGAATTCTGATTTGTCATGAGGTAATCCTAAACTAGCCAGCCTGTCACTCATACAGGAAGACCTGATTCCTGAAGCTATTGATAACAAGTTAAAGACTGAATACAATTAATGCCACTCATTCCACATCTTTATCAAGTCTTGGTAAATAAACCTTCTTTGTGATTTTGAGGAAGATCAAGTTCAAGCTAAACGTTGAAGAAAATAGTCTGACAATTATACTTGCCATGTCTAGCTTTACCACTGCTTGTCTTCTGGATAAGGGTTGCAAAAATAAAAATTGAACTAAGAAAGCTCAGTCTTTCTTGCTTGTTTTATCAGTTCATTGATTGTTCAGTATTTTTCCAAGCACTATTCACTTAAGGAGAAAACAGTAATACATTCTGACTATAGACTTTCAGTCTAAAAAAGCACAGAAAACGTTTGGTGTCTCAAATGCTTCCTCCTTACTCATCTCATTAGAAATAAGCATTGGCTCTGTGAAGATCATTTCTATCTTTTACAGTCTTTCATCCCCTCTGCACAAATAACATGCCTGACTCTCTTGCCTGTTCCCCCTCCACAAGTCTTTGCTTACAACTATAAGACTATCCTTATCCTAACAAAGTCAGTGGGAATTTTGCCATTGACTCAATGAGGTTAGGGTTTCCCTTCCCACATTCTTTTTAAAAAGACAGTACATCCTCCAACCAAAACACCCTCAGCATTTCCACTGTTCTGACTCCCTATTTTTTCTCCCCCTCAATCACAAATAGCAAAGCTTCACTGTAAACAGTATCAAAATGGGGGATGGGAGGAAACCTCCACAAGAGAGAAAGAAAAAAGCCACTTCCTGAGGAAATCTCATCATTATTTTCCTTTTATCTGTGCTCCCTAGCAAACACCATAAAAGCACAATGGAATAAAAAACAGCATCGCAAATAAAAGCTCTACAGCAACATCTATTCCTCGTGTGACTGTAGATGTTAACTGCCCTCATGGTTGGATACATTACATTATCATGTAAACAATATGTGCTTAATCTTTTCTGAATTCCTGGATTCAGGTTTGGGGATTTCCATGCTTTATTTCCAATTTTGCTTTCTATTTTGCCTTGCCTACTCTGCAACTCCTAGTAAAATTACCATGCACCTACTATATATGTTTGTTTTCTTGTGGTGTTACTTCCATTATCCGTCTGAAATAATGAATCAAGAAACAATTCCTGACAAACCTGTTGAGACAAATGCTGCTTTGAGTTGAAGGCAAACATCTCTATTGTCCCTAATTTACTGTCAAACCAAAAAAAAAAAAAAAAAAAAAAATCCTCTAGGAAAAAGGCAATGGTTTACACTCTTAAATTATACTCTTCTATGTACGAAATCTCTGAAATTTGGAATATCTACACACCCAAAAATAAAATCATATTGACATGAAAAATATCAAGACCTTTCCATTAAGAATTAAAAGTATTACTTTTACTTGGTTACTTTTCTCATCTGGAGGTGATATGAACAATGGTATGACTTTGTTGTCTAGTTCCTTGAAAAGCTGTTCTTCTCACTTTAAATCCCAAATGAATTCTGGGGAGTTCAGCCCAAATATCATAGGAAGCTGAAAGTCTTGATCATACTTGATAGTATGGGTTAATTTAACATGAAGAATATTTTATTATGAGGTTCCAGGGTAGAAATTTCAATTCACTCTCTAGGCTTTGTATGTGTTCCTTCCACCCTACCTCCAAGCTTTCTCTCCCAGTCTTAAACAGCAGTAGTAATTACAATTATTCCACCTTCCTAGTCTCTGGACAATTTGGCTCATGGTAACAATGTGCTTATTAGAAATTTAACCTGGACCATGTTCTGGACCAGAAATTTAACCTGGGCCAGGTTATAAGCAAGATCTTTTACTACAACAGAAATAAAATGGACCTCAAAGAGGAGGAAAATATATATATATATCACAGAATCGACCTCATCTGACATAGGCGTCTCTGTGGAGGCAAGTACTAAAAAGAAGAAAGGTGGACACCTTTCTCAGTTTTCCTCATGCTAGTTTATACAACTGGTCATTTAGTTCCTATGAATTTTGTTCAGGCTCTTCATTTTCCCTGTGCTTTCTCCAGGAAGTTTAGGGATGCATTTACCCTACTAGAAGCCAAGAAAATGCTAAATCCACACAGCACACTCGCTGTTGCGGACCCAGCCCCACAACAGCTACTTCACTACCACCTGGGAATTCTGGAAGAAGGCTCAACTTCAACTGTTCATACAGAGGAAAGATTTCCATATAAAAAGGGCCTATAAAAAAGACAGAATTACAGTTCCCAGTTTGGAAGAGCATTGGATCCTCTTATGCATTTTAACGCTAGCACAGTTGATTCAGGTCAGGACTTGCTCTAATAAAGATACCTCCTAGCAGCAATACATTTTATTTTTCACGTTAGATGCACTCAGAAGTCCAAATTTTTCCTTCTCCTTTTTTACCCTCCATTTACAGCTACGAAACTTTTTGGTGATTGTTCCATACAAACAAGAACAAACGTATGAATAAGAAAGGATACTTTTCCTATCAGAGAAATGGGAGTCAATCTTAACTGAAGAGTTGTTGCAAAGCTGTGAGGGCTCCACAACAAGATCGCAGGGGTCCGAGCAAGCCCCTGTTCTTACTGTGACTTATGCTGCTAGAGTAATTTGGCCTCCTGAGTCAGTACCACTCTGAGGTTTCCTGACTGGAGCTAGTTTATATGGGAGTAAGTTAAACATTTTTAATCCCTTTATTATAAATAGTCTTGGGAACTAATTGTTACTGTTCTCCTGAGGAGCTTTGGGCCTCTTAAACACAAAATGTTAGTACCTGGTATTTTGCATATGAGGAGTTTCAAAATGAACCCCCTAACCTACTGAGAGATTTACAGCAAAGTTTTTTTTTCTTAATGGCATTGTAACTGCCATAGGAACATATTGTAACTGTCAGCTACAAACCACTGACACCAAATTTAACCTCCTACACAAGAAGGCATTGCAACTGCTTTTTCGCCAGACAAGACATAACTATCCAGCTAGCAAGAGAAAAACATTTTGTCTCTTAATCGCTTTCTGTACAAACTATATAATTAAAGTTTTGTTCTGTAATTTGGTAATGAAAACAAACAAAGCTATTTGTAACACAAAAAGCCAAACAGAATAAAATCAGAGGAGGAATGAAGAAAACAGGGGGAAGAAGGAAAAAAAAAAAAGAAAAAAAAAGAAGAAAAAAAAGCAGGCCAGCATTCTAATGTATTTTTCTATTCATGGTGATATTCAGCCATGAGCTATCTTCAGCCTGCCCTGGAAAGAGCACAATATTGAGCGTCCACAATCAGTATTTTTATAAGATGTAGCCCAAATATCTAAGGGCATGAAATATCCCAGTACATTTTTTCAAATTCTCCTTCTGTCCTCATCACAGTCAGTAGGAGAACTCAAAATTCAAAAGCCAGAGCCACCTTTTAGACAGGCAAAAAGCTTGTTAGGGTTATTGGTGGAGCTTCTTGAGGTGGGAGGGTTTTGGGGGTCATCCCTTCTGGCAGAGAGCTCCAGGGAGTAACAACGCAGAGCCCAACAGGTTTAAAATGGGTGTCCAAAAGGCCCAGTCACAGAGAGAGATGATTTCCCAAGGTCTGCACCTCAGCACAGATGTACCTCAGCCCCCAGCCACCAAATTCCAGCCCACCACCATCTCCAAAGTAAGATGTTCAGTCCCACCACAGTGAAGGCAGCAGTGAGGCTACCACCAACTGCCTTGGAAAAACACTTTATTTTTGACCTCACGATGAAGTACTCCAGTACACAGCCTATTTAACTGTTTCCAGACTGACATGCCTGCTTCATTTTTTATAATCTTGGCAGTTTTGCCGCAGAAACAGAGATTGTATTTGGCTAGCAACACCAGTTGTCAAAGCAGCACATTAATGCCCTTTGCAATAGTAAAAAGAGAGCAAAATGGAGAAATCCACATTGCAGTAAGGAAAGAACCAAATGAATTGAACTGAAATGTGTCCATTTTGCAAATCACCAGTGGGTAATGATCAGTTTTATTGGTATGAAACTGGAACGGCATTTCCAAAGCTGAATAAGTGCTAAGCACATTTACACAAGTGAAGTGTAACCATATGCAACTTCAAATAAAGCGTGCTGGTTATGAGAGAAAACTTCATACTTTATTCTTCAGAAAATATGACTTAATTTTATTTCCCAAGGAAAATTGTTAGCCACTGGGGGTGGGGAGAAAAAAGGGACAAGAAGTGTTTTTTAAATGGAAACTTTTAGGTTAATTTTGACTTCTTATTATACCTGAATAATAGGAATATGATGCAAACTGTAAAATAAATGCTTAGCTGGCTTTACTGTTCCTTACACACTTCTCTGCATAATCAGTTTTTGCAATCATAGTTTAACCGCTGAAAATGTGGCAAATATTATTTTAATATAATGTCTAACATTGGTAAAACTGAAATAGATAAGAATTATATCCTCTAATCACTCTCTTTTTACTTGGGCCTTTTCTCATCAATAACTTGCTTGAGCCTTATTTGTTAAGAAATATAAAATAATAAAATCTTAGAGTACATAAACTTTTAGAGATTAATAAAATATCAAATCGTACCTTACTTTTCCTGCTGTCTCACTGATGTCAGTATGGACCTCAGAAGCAGGAAACAGGCTCAGCAGAAAACCTAAAAAGAATATGTTTATTGATAACGTGCAATAAAATTAAAAGATACAGTAACAAAAAATGAACTGGAAGTCACCTTAACTTCAATAGAAATAGATGTGAAATAAATGGGGAAATGGAGAATTATCTTTTGGGAGAACGGAGGGGCAGGGAAGGGGGAGAGTGTACAGAGGAAAGGTGGTTTTGCAAGCCTCATTAATAAAAATTTAAGTTAATCACTGTTGAGGAATTATATTTTGTCAAATAGCTATTAGCACTACTTGGAAAAAATTGAAGAACCACAAACTGAAAACCAGGACAGGAAGAGCATGAGAAAGAAGTAGGGTGGGATTAGGGTCTGATATTCAAGTCTTAAGATCATTCTACTTCCAGATGGATAGCATTTTCATCACAGAAATTTTCTCATGTTGTAAGATTTTTCCATTACTTTTATATGGCATAGTATTATCCAGAAATGGCTAAAACACTCCAAACAGCGCTTCTGCAAGCAAGAAATTGCAGGACAATTACTGAAGAAATCCTATGGTTTTGTGAGGGCTGTGGGACTAAGCTATTAAGAGAGTTCCACCATACCCAAAATAATAAATAAATAAATAAATAAAAGCTGGAAAGAGCCTGGCCTATTGAAGTGGATGAAAAAAGTCCTTCAGGATTTTGATCAAAGTTACTAATAGATGTTTAAAATGCTGTACAGTATTATGATGTGTCAGAAACCTTCATTCCTTGCCCTCTCTCTAAATTCTTACTGGACTTCTTTGGGTTGTCTGACAATTAAACTAGACCTTACTAAGTCATTCCAAGTTATTTGGTTTGATACAAGCAATGGGGGTGGAAATACTGACTTAAGCACTAATTTGCTTAGTTAAGTATTTCCAAAGAAATTAATGCATTTGCCACACAAATGCAGATTCAGGAAGTCCTAAAACAAATTAAAAGCTAAAGGTTACCAAGAAGAAATATTTTTCACTTTTTCACATATCAGTGCTGTAGGTCTCATTTTTAAACAAGAAGAATTGAAGATTCACAACAATGAAATAAATCTGACACTGAAACCTGTTTACAAAACTACCACAGTGAACCTATTTATTTCTTAACTGTTGGAGCCCTAGGATGGGGTGACAGCCCTTAGATTCTTGCACCTTATAGCAAAGGGTGAGCTGTGTGGCTCAATGCAGGGGAAGCTGCTGAAAAAGCAGCACCTGTGTTTACGCACATCAAGGAAACACAATAGTGCGTCGCTGCTTTCAAGTTTTAAATGCTCTGATTCGAATGTTTAGTCACCAGCATCCCCACACTAAACACACATGGAGGTGTTTGCCGAAGCCAGTGTAAGGGGGGAAACTGGTCTTCTGCATATTAACTCTCTGCTAGCTATTATTCCAACTTCCAGAAACTGTAAGCTATTTCTCATGTTGATAAACAAAACAATCATGACTTTAACTCACAATCAGTTGCAGTAAAAGAGGAAGTGTGTGAATGACCTTAAAATAATGAACTTGTTACCACAGAAATACTTAATAATCGGACCACAAATCTAGTAGTCTTCACTCTGTTCACAAGGGAGCTTTACTTAACAGAAACCAAGCCAGGGTTTGGCTTCGGATTTTATGATTGTGGAAAGCGACAGGACATACTCAGTAAGGACAGGGTCAGGAAATAGAGTTCAGCGTCACATCCACAATAAACTGCACCACAGAACACATAGTCTGGGTTTAAATGAGATACTGCAATTAGTTTAAACAACAGGCAGCATGACCTACTACTGCGGTCTGAGCTTTTCTGTGTGACTAAACAGTGAATTAAATAGTGGCTTGCTTCTGAAACACCACCATTTACAGTCACTCATCAAAATTCTGCTGGCTTTCAGCTACACATGCCCATACTGAATAAAGACACTGTTAATAGTAAAAACATTCATTTATCGTGTTTTATGCATTGCTTGAGTTTGTATGACAGAATGGGTTTACAATGATAAGCCAGAAGGTAATGTGGTGGTAGGACAATGGTGTGGTAGGACAGAAATGTGTCAAACATTTGAGTTTCTCATGCTTAGAAAATAAGCGACCACAATATCTATGGCAGTTAGCAAACTTCTGGAAGGATTCAGAGAAAGAGAAAAACAATAGAAATTTTGTAAAACTATCATTCTCTATTTTCTCAGCTGAATACCGTATGAATATACTGAAAAAATATATCACTTTCACCCTCTTCACTTTTCAAATCAGATCAAATTACCACAGTGTGAGTTCCTAATGTTAAATTTTGTTATGACTCTAATCTGTCTTTTGCAGATCAGCATCTACATCATCCACATAGACTTAAAAATTAATCTGAGTAGCTAAGCCAATGATTATTATTATTAACCAAGCTTGAGTTTGTTGATCTATACTGTTGCTGACTAGCTTGGGCTCCAATTTAGCAGCAATAGATCTCTTTGTCTATGGTGATGGATCAAAGGTCAGACTAACTCCAACCATGTGGAGCCTAATGATAGCTAAGGGAGACCCATGATGAATATAAAAATAGAACTAAAGATAAAGGCTTTAATCACAAGTGACAAATGACATTTTTGATGTGTCAAGTTCAATATTAATTATTTTCAGCTGCTCTGCTTTTTCTTTTGTCTTAAGGAAACTCCAGCAATCTGCTGACATGCATGGAAAAGTTCAGGTGCAAAATGACCTCAGTTCAGTTTGCAGATTTACAGGAAACCATATACTATCTTTGGAGCATTTAAGCACTATGGCCTGTGGAAATACTGTGACCTGTTACAAAATATAAGTCAGGAGATACTGCTGCTCTTACCCCAATTTTAGAATGAGCTAAATCTTATTCTTGTGTTGTGGATTATGGACTGGCATAAAACAGACAAAACCAAGCTGCAGTTCTCTCCCAGCAGAGACCCAACAATTGTCTGGAGAAACAACATTTCTAACTAAATAACTTCACCATAAATTAAAAACATTAAAGAAGTGGTAATTTCTTTTCCACTTTTGCAATGATGATGTTCCTTCAATATAAGCATGGACCATCCATCCCCTTACAAAAAAGACAGACATGTTTCACGCATTTTTTGCCACTTCATAAATCCATTGCCTACTCTGATGTTTTAGAAAACATCTTTGATTCATGTCAGAAAGCTAATTAGTCTTCAAAAATGAACATATGCACAAATTCTTCAATGCGTAGGAGGAAAAGTGAATAACAATCTAGTTTAGAAGGCAACTGAGGTATACAGCTTGACAGAACCCAAACTAAAAGTTTTCTTCCTTGGCCTTTAAACTGAAGAGTAAACATTTAATGATCATTTAATAGAAATAATGATATTTAATCTGTTGACCATGTGTGATAAACTAATAGAAACAGCAATCAGGGAAGAACACGTTTGGTTACATGAAGAATCAATAAAAGCTTTGCCTAACTAAACATAACCCAACTCAAAAGATGTGGTGGTCACAAATGAACTCTGAAAACATTCTTAAAACACCAATATCTGCCTGTAATTATTAGCTTGGGATTTCTTAAAGAAAAATATTTGAGAGATCACTGTTCATCCAGACTACTGAATAGTAATGGTATGAAATAGAAAAAAAAAAAAGAAGAAAAAAAAGAAAAAAAGCAACAAACATGAAAAACATGAAACTTAAGCAAAACTAGGTAAGGTACAAGCTTTGTGGCAGAGGTCTCCAGCAACAGCAGCCATACTCTTCAATACGGCCAATGCCATGAAAGCCATTCTGCACTTGGGAAGAGGCCAAAATGGAGAATTTTTCTGTTGATATGTGGCCAAATGAGACAAAGGAAAGGGTCCAGTGGCCAAGCCTGAAACATGTCTATTTATTTTCTTCTGCTAAAAAGGTATTTCTTGAGATAAGGAAGCATTTCATGAATTGGAAGAAAGAAGACCAGCAAACCCACTACATGTATGTCACTAGGGGAAATTATTTCAATCCTTCATCAAAATCAATACCTTCCAGCACTGGGATGCAGATGTTATCAATGAAAGAAAGGATGAAAACAGGAGATTCATTTAAACATCTTTTAGGTATTAAGCAGGACTTTGTTAAAGCTTAAAACTCTATGCTTTCTGGCTAAGAGTTGAACACCAAAACTGCAGTGGCTAATGAAGTGGCAGGCAGAGAAAGGAAGGGTCTGTGGTGAGCAGAGGCTGATGAAAGCAGTTTACACCACAGGATCAGCAGCAGCTGAAATCTAGCCTTGCTGTCCAGCAAGGTCTGACAGACTCAGACTGTGAGTTGTTCTTGCAGAAGTCAGGGAGCAACTGAGGGTCTCCAAGAAGGTTTCACCAACGGACAGGGTTATAAAATAGCTACATGCATGTTACTGTGTTTACACCTTTTACTAGTGGGTGTTTTGGGTTTGGTGGTAGTTTTTGTAGGGGGAGATACTTTTCACTTTATAAATGGAGAAAATTAGATTATTGAATACCAGGGAGGTTAAGTGAAATTTATGAAGGTTTATGGATGGGGTTTCAGCCCTCTATTTATTACTTACACTTTTAAATTTAGGCCTGGTCCTCCTTATTGTCAATCAATTTCTGGGTAAAGGGGTTGCACACAAATAGCGAAGATATGCTAACTGATGAAGAGACACTGACAACACTCCATTCTCTGGCTTACACTGATTGATTACACTGCTGACCTGAGAAAAACCCGTATGTGTGCACAACATGATAGGGTATAAATTCTTTTTTCAGCTGTATTCAAAAGCAATCAAAGTAAATTATCTTTTTCACGGCATTAGCTGACTTAACATTCATGAAGAGAGTGCTTGGAGTTATAAACTGGATATAAATGAGTCATCACGCTTTACTGCATTAATGTGTGCATGTTTTAAGGGACTGACCTTTGGATTGACCTGTCAGAGGTATAGCCAAGCCATCATCCTCTGACAGGCCTTTACTGAGGGAGAAAAATCTTTGTAATAGCACAGAGGAATTTACTAATCTGACATTTAGTTCAGCAGATTAATCTTGGATTTTCTTTGATCATGCCTGGCAACAATGTGCAGCAAGTCAAACCAATCAGCAATCATTAATTACAAGAACAATGAAGAGCAGAGGCTGTCTAGTTATGAATGGAACACACTGACTGAATATTATGAGTTCTCAGATGAAAGCAACATTTCCTAAATGACACAGATCAGTACTAGATAAGCTTCAGGAAAGTTGAAGAATGTAAGAGGGACTCCTGGAAAAATGTTGTCACGGTCTGGAGAAAAAAGCAAAACAAGAGTGGAAAACTGCCGTTGCGACTTCTGAACCAAAGCCCTGCACTGAGATTCATGCAATCTGGCTTAAAAACCATGGTGCAAACCCTACAGCAGGCACTCATGCACTGCCTGCAAACACTAAGTTTTTAAAATAAATAAATAAAGAACAGTGATTCTGTTAATCTGTATTCTTTCTAATGCCTTTCTTAATGTTAGGTGGCATAATACTGCTTATACAATAGAAAGTTATCTCAAATGCATCGGCACAGATGTTTAGGTAGTAAAACCCCATTTTCGCAATGACATCAGGGGAGTTATATTTATACAACTGTGAATGCGACCTCAGATGTTCTGACACTGAATTTTTAATTTCTTGTATTATGTAATGCACAGAGTTGAGAACTTTGTTGAAAATTTTTAACTCTTACAAAAGTACACTGTAGGTAGCCTGGCTCTACCTTTGTGATTGTAAACTAGGCCTATGTTGCTACCTGCATGACATTATAAAAAATGACTAAGCTTTAATTATTCTGGGAAATGAAGTGAATATAAAATGAAGTGAAATGCTTAAGGGCATCTTGTTTTAACAGGAAAAGTATAAGGAAGTTACAGGCGTGTACCAGTTTAAAACTTTATTACTTAAATAATTGCATAATTATACACTGGGAAAATTGTTTGATGCAAAAAGAAAAAAGTACTCTGCAATGTTTGCAACATTACAGCTGTTCTAATACCAAAAATGATATTTCTGGCCAAATTTAAGCAGATCTTCTAAAAGTTCAGAGTACTTCTTATTAACATTATTTCCTTAAAGCTGCTCATCAGCGGAGTTCAGAGGTGACTGGTGAACACTTCCCGAGCTTTTAGAGCAGTGAAGTATCCTAGCAGGTGGGGGGCACTCAGGCACTGTCAAAATTGCAAAGCATACACAAAGCCAGAATCCAAAAAGCAGTAATGAGACTAACATCTATAAAGAGGAAATTTCTAAAATCTGCAGCTCTCCAGCCAGCAAAGAAAGGGCTAATAGAGCCAATGGTCAAACCAAAACAACAGAGGCACACATTTTTAAAACACGGCTATAAAAAAAAAAAAAAAAAAAACCACCACCAAACCAACCAAACAAAAAACCTGTCTAAAACTACAGCAGAATGTTCACCAATCATAATTTTAAATTAAGGTTTAGCATTTTATAGATGTGTTACAGCTTACATAGAAGGTCTAAGCTCTTTGTGTCATATGCTAAGCCAGCTTGTTTCACCTTTGTTAGGAACAAGATCCAAGCAGATGATAGACACCAATCCCTTCTGTTCCAAAATCTGTGTGCATTTGTCTAAGGCAGCTGCAATTTCTAGAGCCATACTGTGAAATGGACGGAATGGCGTTAGCCTACATTTGTCCACTGTTCCCACATCCAAGTATGATTTCTAGTTAACAGGAAACAAAGATAAATTTCTCTTTCAATAGGCTACAGTTTGTCCTTTTTGACTTTTAATTCCTGTAAAACTTTAAAATTGCGTGTACATTTTTTACCTTCAGGTACTTTCAGTTATTCAGATACTCTGGAACAAAATTTATCATTGGATTTTTAAAAAATCTGTTCCTTTCCATTGTACTAAAGGAAAAAGTGCACTAATTCAAATTATAAACCATAAATCATCACTGGCCATAATTAGAGCAATTCTACTGCAACTATATTATGAAATCATTTCTCCAAATGTGACACCAACTCACAGGTTTTCAAGTGTGGGTATCTAACTCTAAGCATTGTGTTTAATCATCTATAGAAAAAGGTGAAGGATCTTTTCAAAGACACAAAACTAGGGCCAGATCAGTTAAGGCAGACCCACTCCTGGAGCTATTAATACACAACGTAGCATCATATCCAGGCACCCTTGACTCATCTTCCCTCCTCTGCCAATCACTAAATACCTACTTACACTTATTTGCAGCTGGATAAACCGAAAACAACTGCTGGTGCAAAACCCAGTGAAAGTCTAAATGCACACTGGCTCCAGAGTAGAACACCCTTTACTATAAACCTTTCCTGTACACAGGAAAAGTAATGTGTCTATGCCTGGAATGTGATTTTGTAAGAAATGTTTATTTTATTTCTGTGGCAGGCTTACAGGAGTTAAGTAGCAAACTACACAGTTTCCCGCATGCCTTTGAGATTATTGTCAAATATAGTCCCAAGCATAGACTGATGAAGTTGATAAACGCAGTTTAGGTGAAAGAATAGGATTGCAGACTAGGATGTATTTATGGCTATAAAATATGGTATTTCTGCTATGGAGACCATCTATAGAGTATCTACACTATTGGTTTAAACCACAAGATAAGAGAAAGTGCAGAGGTACCAAAAGTGACTGATGTAACTGCAACTAACTTATAGTTGCCGAACCTCAAAAGGAGTTCTCTTTTAAATTCAGCTACAGACCCGGCTACATCTTGCCTCTTCTCCTATGTCTAATATGGAGGAGAACTGTAGGATGGGAAAGGTTTTTGTGGTCTGGGAAGTTGCCCTAATTTCATAAGAATTCCTCCAGATCTGAAATTATAATTATTGACTCTTGAAAAATTAATTCCATTTTTTGTTGAAGTAGTTGTAAGAGGTTTTTCTTAAAAGGACATTTTTCATCTATGTGTAGGTCCAAACTAATTTCTTTCATGTCAAGATTTACATTCTGTCAACTGAGAAAACAGTTAGATTTCAATGATTTCAAAGGGCAAATTTTTGCCTGGACTCAGCCCACAATGGTCAAGTTTTTGTCCACAGTGGAACTCTATTTTTATTTCCTAAACTACAGTTTGACTAAAATTCAGGTGTTCATCTGAAATTCAGCAGCCCCCATTATAAAAAACATTTTGCTACTTCAGAAACTTCCCATAGTCTATATTTTCTTGTGGGACTAGATACACCGCATACCACAGTTCTGAAACAAAAGGGAATTGAGAGGTCATTAGCAACGTTGGCAGGCAAGATGCCTGTATGGGGTCTCAAGCTAAGAAAAAATTGAGGGTGACATCTGATATGCATATTTCAGGGAACACTATTCAGAGCAGCAAAATCAATAATTAATACAACAAAAAATTCACACTTGTCTAAATCACTTAGCAATTTCTTCAACCACTCCAGCAGTGTTTGAGGCATATCATCAGAGATGTAGCTCCTCATAATGTAGGTGGAAAACTAGTAACAGTTCCTAGAGGAGAAGTACGGGAAGTTATTAAGATGAGCTGGAATGAGAGCAACTAGTGAGTAACCCAGCAAATAGATTTAGGACCCAAAATTATATAAAATGCTAAGATAATCTTTGTTGCACTAGGATTTCATCGGTCTTAGCTGGACAAGTCTAAGTTGCGCATAGCAATGATGAATTTTACGAATCATACTAAATAAGGATTTCTAGAACTCCTCTGAGACAT
>VXBW01007753.1:229220-242281 GCA_013400375.1 Thinocorus orbignyianus
AAGAGGACTAGAGACAGGTATTTTGAAGAGAGAGGACAATGTAAAGCACACACTCTCTCCCTCTCTCTCTGCTTGGCCAAAAGGATATTAGAAAAAGCTGCTGTCTTTACATATAAGGGAATGAATGATTTTTCTTGATCTCTGAGGAAGGATAAGAATTCCACATTTAAGGAGACAGGAAAGGAGAAAGAACTCTTAAAACACAGTATTGTAAATACAGGAAAGGAGTTATTTAACATGGTGCCCGTAACCCCAGAATTAAGAATTAAGAAATTCAGAATTTACTTTGAAATCATTTATCACATGATTGCGAAATCTATCACATGGATCTTACCTCTGCATACAATTACATACTGTACCAGACTGAAAAGCTTTTAAAAAGAAAAAAAAATTTATGGCAACAAAACAAGAAATTAATTTCCAAATAATCGGAAGGGACAAAAATAAAAAGCCAGTTTTGCATTTACAGTTAATGTCACAGAAGCCCTTGACATCATATTTACACACTCAGTGTAAAGTGAGAGATCTTGAATCTTGTAGCAATTTATCATCTAACTGCTTTGCGTAAAAATCTAATTACCTCTCCCCAGCAGCTTGGCCCGGGCAATGGTATTGGGCTGGAAAAATCTTTTGGGCACAGTTGCGCATGTATCTCTGCTGAGTTTGCAGGGGAACCCCACAGTACAGTATGTTCAGGTGCCTAGGTCTCTTACCAAAAAATTACAGAAAGAAAAACACCGTCTATTTTGAAGCAGACCTCTTAATCTCAAAAGCAGCTAGCGATGAAATCAAAATGAAATCATTTTGTTCTGTGTGAAACTGTCCCAGTGAAAGAGACTGTGAAATGGATAGCAATCTGAGGTGCAATTTTCCATTGCATATGTTTTTCGAAGATAAACATCTGATCAGAACAGTTTGCTGTTAGTAAGTGAAAATAAGAACCAGAACTAATACAGTAACTGCCAGCAGCTTCCAGATCATTAACTATTGTTTATTTCTCCTCATGTTCAGACATCAGACTGGGGTGATGGAAGATATAGTCATTAATTTGGGAGTCATTTCAAGATGTTCCCATAAACACTGAATCAGAATACTGGAAAGCTGCCTAAGAAAACTTGCTGCCAAGAACTTTTTTTTTTCTTTTTGAGTAGCGATGTTATTGTTGGTATTATTTTCTGCTTTCTAGTCCCTGTGATAGACCAACTACGGGTAGATCATCAGAGTTTATACAAGAACTGACTTTTTATACTTTGTTCTACAGCTACAGATGGTTTTTCTGCCTTTGTTACAACAAACCCTCTACAAATGTTGCATCATAAAACATCAATTATTCTGTTCCTGACCTCTCTCATGGCAGCCAAAGGGGAAAAAATTGTTTTTCCTTAAACAGAAGCCTATTAAACTGACAGGTGAGCTGTCAGAAATAATTAATCAGCAAGATTTCACAGAAAGTGTGTCTGTCTTTCCTGACAATTCCATGTTTATAAACTCTATCCCACTTCTTTAAAAATAATTAAAAAAAGAAAATGAAAAAAAGAGAACAAATCAAGCTTTATCTGTGTTGATGACTGGACTAGGACAACAGTGAAAGTGCTAACTTATCACAAGAATAGCAATAAGAAATGGCTTTAAATATCTTAAGCATTGAACTACTAACAAGACTGTGAAGGAAATATTTGAAAGTTAGGGGCTCCACGTTCCTATGTATTGGCCAACTCTCCTGAACAAGCCCATAGTAAATGACAGATCTGCCACTGAATAGGACTAAAATGCTTCGTACCTTCTGAGGCTCTGAATACTTGCCAGAACTCTTAGTTTACATGGTTATATAATAGCTGAATAACACATGGAAGTATCAGAAAACCAAGAATTTATTCTTAATCTTACTATAGTTACATGGCTGCCACACTTAGTGCATCAGCATGAAGCTATTGCAAGTTGATGCACACGATGACAGGTTAAACTAAACATTAATACCAGCTTGTAGACTTTCCTGAAGAACCAAAAATTGTACAAAGTAATTGAAGCTTATAAGCTTACACAATAATTTTATGACAGCAGTGATTATTTCAAACACTCCACATCACTGCCAAAGACAACATCTTATGTGAGACCTTTTTGTCTAGTTGGAAGAGGAAAAAAATAAAACAAAAAAGGTGGGGTTTTTTTTGATCAGAATAAAACTCCAGACTTCCCAAAGTCTTTATCTAAGTTCCAGCTATTACATGGCACCAAAGAAAAAACCCCTCAATATAGTATTCAGGTTTAGATAGAGGGGGAGAAAGAGGAATTTAAGAAAAAAAAAAGAATCCAGAGTACCAAATTCTACTGATAAAGTAAAGGATCTTTTACTACATAACAGCCCTGAGGAAGCCAAAGCTGATGGCTTTAAATGTCAAACAAATGTTTCTTTTTGCTGGTTTAGAAATAATCATGAAAAACAATCCTCCAGTGTTTTTTTGGTCTGGACATAACTCAGTAAAATGTGCAACAGTAATCTGAGACAAGTCAAGTAGATTGCATTTATAACACTGTCATTAATGTTAGATTTCCTTCATAAAACAGAATTATGTCTTTGCAGTCTGGATCAATAAACAAAGAAGAAACCAGGCTTCTGATCTGATAACTTTTTTTTTTTTTTAATTGAAAAAGTATGAATTAGTAAAGAGAAAACTTCAAATACGTAGGAAATGGCCCAGGTTAGGAATGTCCAGCCTTATTAATCTACATGCCACATCATAAACCCAAGAACTTTGCATAACACATACTTGGTACCACAAAGAACTCAGTGGATAGAGCGCTAAAGGAGAGCCAGAAACAGCAATGCTTCCCCTATAATTCTTCCATTTCATTGTGGGATGTGAATGAGCTAAAATACAAGTAGGCTCAAGGGCCACTTAGATCAATCACCCCAAGCAGGTCAGGATGCACATTTCACACAAGCATTGGCTCCAGGACACCCAGCAGCTCAGCTCATAGGGTTCTTCTACCCAATAGCAGGCCAGAGCTGGCAGGCACACTTTAGTGGTCCTAGAGTTTACCTCATCTCAAGAACTATTCAAAAGGCTATCCAGCTGGTGCTACCATCTCTTTCTTTTCCCTCTCAGCCTTCCTTTTCAAAGGAAGATGTTTTCAGTAATTCAAAAGACTTTGAAGAAAGGTCTCAATGCTGTGATCAAATTAATTAAAGGCTGTTTAACTGTGAACAAGAGTAATACAACTTGACCATGTTAATGGCACCTCTTTGTCTGGTTTTCCCACACTTTCCTCTGTCATTTGTCCTAAAAGGTGCTCTTTGGGTGAATTGCAAACAAGAATAACTTGTAACTCCAATGTGAGCCTGGTGTTATATTAAGGACCATGCTTTTTTCTGCTAAAACAGTTCTTGCATGCAAGGCTACCACACAAAGCAGGCTGCAGTCTAGACTCAGCCTGGGACAGGAAGGTCTGAAATGTGCAGAGAGCATGTTACACACCAGGGCAATTGCAGAATGGCTACACAATGAACAGAAATAGAGCAAGAACCCCAGCATGGTAGGAGCAAACTGTATGTGTCCACGACCTACGGAGAAAGGGGATTCAAGCAAAAATTAAGCTAGAGGATTCTGGTAGGATATTGCCTTTTACTAACCCTAGACTCAAAAAGATTCAAGTATCTCATTAATGGATCCAGAGGCATTAGTTTAATACTTGCTCAGGACTTTTGATTAAGCCTTCCTACTGCTGATCCCAAAAGGGAGACAAGGGCTTGTGGGTATTGAAATGCACATATTAAAAGTGTCTGTATATTCAGTGATGCTCTTATTTCAGTAGTAATTGCTAAAGGGAAGCTGATGTGAAAGTGAAGTTAATGTTCAATCTGAAATAAATAAATAATGAAATCCAGATTTATCGCATCATCTGTTTATTCCAAAGAATCTCCTACAAGGGGTCTCCAGCAGACAATATGCAAGACAACCATAGCAACAGAAATAAAACAACCATAACACCACTGGATAGCTCAGCTATTTGATTACATCTGAAATGACTGCGTACAATTGGCAGGAAAACATTTTAACACAATACAAAGTGATTATTATTATGTTGGAATTAGTTATATCACAACTGGTTAGAATTTACTATTAGCATTTTAGTTTTATTCAGTAACTTCGCTTTTTTAACTGTATTATCACATTCTTTTAACAATCTTCTACCATAAGGACATATAAACAGATTACACTTTGTAAGGACTTCAAGTCTGCAGCTGTAGGGTATGAAGACTTTCTGAAGAATACAAATAATAAGCACATTCTTTTGATTACTATTCTTAGAGATAAAATGTTATAATGAAGTTCCCCACACCAGTTTCTAGGGCAAAATACTGACCTCTGAGAAATCCAATGAAAATTATTTGCTACAGATTTTTATCTTATTTTATCATCTTTATATCATAATCTGGCTTCCATTCTGTTGCAGGCATGGTCTGCTATGTTATTTTTTTTCCTTCCCACAGAAAAATCTCTGGGATTTTTCTCTTGCTACAGCTATACTTTGGCATGTGAAAAACCTTTGTGCTTCCATAATCAGATTGCACCTGAATGCTTTAAAGTCTTCTCATGTTTTCCAATTACACATATTTTTTCAAAAAACTTTCAACTTTACTTCCCATTCAGAAGTTGGAATTTATTCTTAATTTAATCCCATGTCCTAAACCCAGTACCTGAAAGTCACTGTATGTACCATTTTTTCCTTTCTGTTCCAAGTGCAAGTTGGAAAGCAGAAGAAAGATTTCCTCCTAACAGTAACTAACTCAGCTATACAACCCATCTTTTAACATCTTTTTTTGCCCAGGACTCTGTCCAGACTATTTTCTCCACTCAAGGTGAAATTTAGAAGCCAACAAATAATCTGTTCCAACGCAAATTGTCCTTGAACTCTCTGCAATTGCACATCAGGACTAAAATAGCAAAATAATTCCAAAAGGAAGAAAGGCCTTTTAAAATAGTCTAAACAAAAAACCTAAAACCAAACAAAACCCTCTACACATTGTATGAATTGTCCAACTCTCAGGAGAAAAACATAAGCTATACAGAGATATATTTTTTGGACCTCTTTAGATGTTGTATCTGGAGCACTGCCATTACAATAATCAAAAGCAAAAAATTACTCATAAGTATATTTTATAACAGAGCTAATGGCAAATATAGCTGAAATAAATGAGGTGTCAACCTTATTTAATCAGAAACACACTGCACAGTATCATGATGGGGTTTTAACATACTTACTGGAGGAAAACTTTCAGGTTAACCTAAAAATCCTCTGGGGCAAGTTACCCCCTAAAGGTTTTACCTTATTCTCTTATCATTCTTAGTTGTTCTCTGTTAGGCTATAGGACAGTTCCCAAAGCACTAAAACCCTAAAGAAAACCAGAGTAGAAAAAATAAGAAACCAGGTAGTAATAGAATCCAAGTTATGGATTCAATAATGAAATCAAAGCAAATTAGAAGAATTTGAAGGAGTCATTGAACTCCAACAATACCAGTAGCTGTTTTGAACTTCAGCACTTTTATGTGAAACATCTACCTCTGGCGGCATTGTTTTTCAACATCATATACTTAGCATTTTATTGTTGATTTGAAGTTTCATCCAGATTTATTTGGTTTAGTGTATGAAGTTCCATTTCCAGACTGTTTTGAGAAATCTTCAGTGGGTACAGAGAAAATTCAACAGACACTTTCTTTTTCTCGGGCTCTGTTAAAGTTCAATCAACTGTGATAGAAGACAAGTCTTTCCTCAGAAAGAGTTTGACAACTGTCATTCATCACATTATCAGTTACACTTAGATATTTACTTTAACTGGTAAGACATTTGTTCTGAACATTGAATATTATTTTACAAGTAGAAAATTTTGAGAAACCAGGTGCAGCACATTTTGCAGTTTTTAAGAAGCTTATTTTAATTGCTGCATTTTGATACAGTTGCTGAAAAACTGGAGTATGGACAAATATCTACCTTCTTTCTGCTGATTTAAGAACATTAATGAAGACTAAATGTAATTTTCCTTTCTAGAGGCTGGCAAAAAAGACATATTTTCAGCAGAAATTTAAAACAAAGAGATTCTCAGAAGAAGAGCTGTCCTAACCATCTTTTCATATCTATTCACAAATTATAAGAAACTATGTGCTTCCCAGTCAAGGGAAATATATAGCAATAGCAACAGAAAGAGGTTCCACTGCTCCATCAGGAATGCCAGTTTATTTCATAATTGTGTATTTATGCAAAACACTTAGAAGGAGCTATCTTGAATTCAGCTTGCTTCATGGCTCTTCAGGTCAAAAGAACCATCATATTATATTTTTTTTTTCTTCTTGTAATACACGTTTCTTGACATAGTGACAATGACAATACTGTGACCTAACTGAAAACTCCCTGGATTCTGCCTTCAAGTCCTTGGATCAAGTCAGAGAAAACACCAGTAACACTTAATTACATCAAGAGTAGAAGGGCTCCATTACTATTTTGACCTTCTGAATGAACAAATGGGTTTAGACATCCAGATATGTGCCCTGTATTCAGTCAAAAAAAAAAAAAAATCAGCATGTGGATGTATCTCAATAGGTAATGACATAAATGTAAAGAATAAAAATCAAAAAATCAATATTTATTGATTTATGACAGCCTGATTTTGATGAAGTTTTGAAACAGATTCAGTAAAACGGGTCAAGTGATCCCAAGTCACCAACATCAGTCTGCTGTTACACTTCTAGGAAACTTCAGAATTTCCAACATAGTTTACGAAATGAAACCATTCTATAAAGGCAGTTTCACAGCATATGTAAGCCAACAGAGAAGATCAAAGGATTTCCAGAAGAACCAAAGTATTGAACAACATATTCCTATTTTCTTGGGATTTTTACAACAGGTATTCTAAGCAGATTTGTGCTGTTAAATTGTAACACAAAAAATGTGAATTCACATGCTGCCAGGACTTTTTGTGCCTGAACTTTAAAATTCAAATTGAGGACAAACTATTTCTCAAATTTGTTTCACAAGAACCAATAAAGAGAGAAAAAAGTCCCACAATTTTTACGGTTGTGTACATCAAACTGGGAATAACACTAACAATCAGATCCACCATCTGAGTACAAACCACTATCAGTTTATGTGGTGTCACAGTAACAGAAGAAAAATAATGATTACTTTTAGTAAATTTTGCTTAAAACTTTGTCTATCAAACATTTTCAGATTTTATGGAAACCACCTCTTTGATACCAACAGACCTTCCGATAATCTTTGTTCCTTCATTTTAAGTCCCCGTAAGAATCAACAATCCAGTGTGCATATGAAATGCACTCAAATACATTAATTATTTCTTCATTGTGGCATATTACAGTAGTTTAAGTGTATGATTATTACTCTAATTAGCATCAGTTCTCATACAGTGATACAACAAAAGCAATTTTGACTGAGATATTGAAAAACGGACAACTGGAAGCAGGAACAGTGACAATTCCTATCTCCTGCAGGGATACACAGCATGAGCTGTTGCATAAATTTAATAACAATATTCATGCTTTTTCAGATCAAAGGAAATTTTTCCCATGAAACTATACCTACTACTACCTCAGTTTGAGACCAAAAAATGGAAACAATCTTCTCAGCCAACATAAATAGGAGATAAACTGGAGAGCTGCAAATCTCAAAAGAGAAATTGTTACATTTGAATTTTTGAGGACTACACCAACATTTCTTTGTGGAGGAGAGGAACTCTAATACATAGTCCTAACTGAAGCACTACAATACTTGTTTTAAATTAAAAAGAAGAAATGTAATTCTATCAGAGCTAGAAATAACCAAGATAGTAGATAGGGCAACTGCCTACCAGCAGCAGTGTTGTGCCCAGGTACAGAGCTGTGTGTAACGTGGCTGAGATAAAGTCAACTTGGCACTGACAAAAAAATAATTTCACTCTTTTTGAAGAAAAGCTATTATAAATATCAAAAACTCATGGCCACTAGAATAGAATCTCTTTAAAATCTCTACTGCTACCTGAAGTAAGGTCAAGAGAACTGTGGAAAAGTCAAAAGGAAAAGTTCTGACTAAGACTGTAACATACAGCTGCCAAAATACCACACCTGTCACACTGCATTGTTCATGTTTGTTTATACTCTAATTTGGCAAGGCTAATTTAGACACATAGATATGTCTAACATTTACTACACAGTTTCCGTAGTGGGTTACAGAACTTCATAATTACGGTAGCAACTTAGGTGAGTTCATGTCTTCTGTCTGAGTAACAGTAGAGTTTTCTTCTCACTGGTAGTTTGAATCTGGCATATCGTTAGAAAACATTCATTTCCTTCACAAAGTTAAAGCATGTGCTTCTTTGTTCTGCAGCATCTCTGCATTCTATTGCTTCTTCAAAAAGAGAGGACCAAAATCTTATTTCTGAATATCTATAGTTTTCCAGTACTATCTACTGAAGACCACCAGCACAATTTCCTGAAAGGCAAGTCCTACCTGACCAACCTAGTGGCCTTCTATGACGGAATGACTACGTCAGTAGACAAGGGAAAAACTTATAGATGCCATCTACCTGGACTTCTGTAAAGCCTTTGACATGGTCCCACACAACATCTGTCCCTCTAAATTGGGGAGATACAGATTTGATGGGTGGACTGTTCAGTGGATGAGGAATTGGTTCGATGGTTGCACCCAAAGGGTAGTGGTCAAAGGCTCAATATCCAAACGGAGATCAGTGACAAGCAGTGCCCCCAAGGAGTCTGTGTTGGGATCATCATTTAATAACTTCATCAAGGATATAGTGGAATTGAGTGTACCCTCGGCAAGTATTCAAACAACACTAAGCTGAGTGGTGCAGTTGATATGTTTAAGGGATGGGATGGCATCCAAACATACCTTGGCAAGCTCAAGAATTGAACTCTCATGAACATCATGAGATTCAACAAGGCAAAGTGCAGTGTCTTGGATCTGAGTCAGGGCAATCCCTGGTATCAATAAGGCTGGAGAGACTGAGAACAGCCCTGCTAAGAAGGACGTGGGGGTACTAGTAGATTAAAAGCTGGCCACAAGCCAACAATGTGCACTCACAGCCCAGGTGGTCAACCATATCTTGGGCTGCAGCAAAATAAGCAAGGCCAACAGGTCAATGGAGGTGATTCTGCCCCTGCACTCCACTCTGGTGAGACCTCACCTGGAGTATTGCATTCAGCTTTGGTGTCCTTAGCACAAGAACATGTTGGAGCAAGTTCAGAAGAGAGCCACAAAAATGACCAGAGGCTGGAGCACCACTCCTATGAAGACAGGCTAAGAGAGTCGGAGTTGCTCAGCTTGGAGAAGAGAAGGCACCAGGGGCACCTAATAACAGCCTTCTAGTACTTAAAGAGGGCTTATAAGAAAGTTGAGGAGGGTCTCTTTATCAAGGAAAATAGTGATAAGACAGGGGAGGCAATAGTTTTAAACCAAAAGAGGGTAGATTTAGACTAGATAAAAGGAAGACATTTTTTAGGGTGCTGAAACACTGGAACAGGTTCGCCCAGAGAGGTGGTAGACACCCCATTCCTGGAAACACTCAAGGTTGGGCTGGATGGGGATCTGAGCAACCTGATCTAGTTGAAGGGCCAGTGGCCAGTATAGGGTGCTGCACCTGGGGAGGAATAACCCCATGCACCAGTGCAAGTTAGGGGTTGACCTGCTGGAGGGCAGTTCTGTTGAAAAAGACCTGGGAATCCTGGTGGACAACAGGATGACGACGAGCCAGCTATGTGCCCTTGTGGCCAAGAAGGCCAATGGCAACCTGGGGTGCATCAAAAAGAGTGTGGCAAGCAGGTCAACAGAGAGTATCCTCCCCCTCTACTCTGGTGAGGTCAAATCTGTAGCACTGTGTCCAGTTCTGGACTCCCAGTTCAAGATGAACAGGGAATTGCTGGAAAGAGTACAGCAAATGGCTATAAAGACAATTACGGGACCAGAACATCTCTCGGAAAGGGTACAGCAGATGGCTACAAAGATGATTAGGGGACTAGAACATCTCTTTTATGAGGAAAGGCTGAGGGACTTGTGTCTTTTTTAGTCTGGAGAAAACTGCAGGCGTCAAGAGAATGGGGCCAGTCTTTTCAGTGGTGCCCAGTGACAGGGCAAGAGGTAAGAGGCACAAACTTGAACACAGGAAGTTCCATCTAAACATGAGGAGGAACTTCTTTACTTTAAGGGTGACAGAGCACTGGACCAGGCTGCGCAAAGAGATGGTGGAGACTCCATCTCTGGAGACGTTTTAAACCTGCCTGGATGCATTCCTGTGCAACCTGCTCGGGCAGGGAATTGGACTAGATAATCTGAAGAGGTCCCTTTCAACCTCTATCATTCTGTGATGCTGTGAAGATGTCCCTGCTCATTGTAGGGGGATTGGACTAGAAGACCTGCGAAAGTGCCTTCCAACCCACACTATTCTATAATTCTGTTCTTTATCTTTTACCTCAAAGGTGATTAGTTTTATTTTGCAGTCTACATGTCACACAACTTGACCATATTTATTTAAAATCTTCCCAGGAAATTCAGTGAAACATACACAAGGATCTACAAAGCAAGTTTTTGCCCTCTGCAGAATCTTCTGCAATTTCATACTGATAACAACTTTTTGTCTTTTTTTTTCTCCCCAAAGTTGTGGTTTCCTTAAAAAAACAATAATAAGAATTATTTTCCAAAATACTTTTTAAAAGACATACTGGAAATCCCAAACCAGCTCTTGACATTTTGAAATATGGTTTTAGTTTTCATCTTCCCTAAGTTCTTAACTTGATTCCTTAAGACCTGATATTACAGCATATTGGGCAATATTTTCCGCAATCAGCTGAACAAAAACGCAGTCTGTTTACTATGTGATTAAGAATGTTTCCATATCCCCTCCCTAAAGACCATAATTAACTAACACATGACCATCACTTTTGCTGCTTCTCTTTATGCCACCTGGATAACACAGAGACACTCCAATATTGCATCTCTTTTTTTCTAGTACAAGACTAAACTGTTGCACTCACTGTAAGGCTTCTGGTATGAAAGATCAAACTTTGGGAAAAAGCAATACCCAGGGCTCCATTAAGACCTGTCTCTTCAATTTCAGTGGGTCTCCCCACCTGCCTAGATAGCAGGTAAATTGGGTAACCAGTCCAGGTGGATGGAGCTAGAGCTGACTGCACTGATTGGTTGCAAACTGGGTGGGAAGTCAGGAAATCAGATCACCTATACACTTCCACCCAACTTGATGAACTAAATTTGGAGTCAGCATAGAACAAGGGTGTACTAGAAGGCTACAAGTTCCTCTTCTGTGCTCTTATGAAGCCAATGAAATTAATTATCCCAAACCTAGCTAACTATTTGGAGGCTACCAACAGAAAAAGAATTTCAGTGGCGTGCTTGGGCCTGGTTCCAAGTGCCTGTGTGATGCTCTGAAAGAAGGAGAGTTTGGTTGTAGAGAACCAGAGGCTACAATGTTAGGGATGGCTAATTTTTGAACATGATAGTATTTGAGGATTTGATGGAAATGATGTTTTTGCAACAATTGCACGGTGCAGTGTTTCTTCCTGCAGGACAGCACCTTTTCTATCCATGTCAAATCAGAGGTCTGGAGTGGACTGCAGAAATACTTCCTTTTGGGTGTATGATGGTACTTAGGACTGCAATATATTTTATACTTCTCCTTAACAAGCTAGTCAGGAAAATCCTACTTTTTCATGTGGCAATGCTACTAACAGTGTGCACACAACTTTTAGAAGAATATGTTGATAATGACCTGACTGCAACAGATTTAGTATCTTATGCCTCTTAAATGGATAGTAAGAGACTTAATTCTGAATAAGCAATTTCTGGGGGCTTTAGTGGATTACCATAATAAGAGACAGAACCATTCATAATTAAAACAGTATTGTCTAAGGAGAGAAAAATACAATTGTGTCTTGTCACAGATTTTAAATAAACACATTTTTGATATGTTCCCAGGTTTTCTGCTTGGGATGTTTTATCTCTTCCTGAGTGTTCAAGACTACTTATGTATTTTACATTGTTTGTGCTAGGCTGAAAACCAGAGCTACTTTAGTTTGCAGACTTCAAAGTCACTGTTTCAATTTACTTGAGCTGGCTTTGGCAGGGAACAAAAGAGGACTAGAATAAACAGTACACATGCATTCCCCCCTCTTCATGACTCACTCAGAAAAAAAAAAGTTGAAAAATAAATGTAGTAGTCCACCATAGCTTTCTCCCTATTCTTCCATTTCTAATGAGCTAAGCTTATATCTGCTATTGGAGAAATGCAGTTGAGACCCGTATGACACATGCTTAAATTTAACACATTCCCATGGCAGTAATGAACAAAGCAGTCCTTCCTTTCAGGAAAATCCTGGACTTACATTCCCCAGGTCCCTGAGCAGTATAGAATTTAGAAGAAAAACAGGAAACACATGTGGAAACCAGATATAACTGACCAAATCTAGCTATTTAAGTAGCTCAGCCAGTAGCTTTTAAATGAATAATCATATCTAGCTATATTATGGATGACTGACCCTCCCCTCCCCCAACAGCTATTCATACTGAAACATTTAGGCTGGGTATTTGTATGTATATAAATATGCAGAGGAAAGAAAGAGGAGCTAGTGAAATCTTTACATACATCTTATACTATGCGGGTTTATCATTTTTCCACACATTTTTGAAAAAGAAATCAATATAACCTGTACAAAATTTAAAAAGACTACATTTTTGATCCATAAGACAATGCACATGAGCAGCTAGTGTTCATAACTGCTTCACTAAGCATGTGCATATACACACATGTATATAAACTCAGATACATACATTCCTGTTCAGAAGTTAATCAAAGTAAGAGGGTAATATTTTTCCAGTAATGGAAAGTTAGTCATAGCCATAATGAGTACTGCTTTGTTTTTTCCTAATGTGCCTTACTCTGCCATGATCTCTGGTTTTTGAAAGATTCTTAAAATAACCTACATAAGCTTTGGTTTATATTTTCCAAAGAGCATCTTACAAATGAATCACAGAATCACCTAGGT
>VXBW01007755.1:0-10752 GCA_013400375.1 Thinocorus orbignyianus
GCTCCCGCAGCCATTCTACAACAAAAACTTAATTAAGTTATTCCTCAGTTACAATGGTGTGAGAAAAAAATTACAGTTCCTTGTCAATGTATTATGTAATATGGGATCTCTTCCTTTTAGTTGACAACAGCTTCCTCAAAATAAGCTGATATGAAGTCCTTAAAGAAAATAACTTATAAATTTTATTTTTTAAATTTATTTTACTCAACAAGAACTGAGCATATTTGATTTTAAGAGGAATATGAAAAAATCTATACTAATTTGTTCAGATGTTTTTCCATTCTTTAACAGCTTTGTGATGTGGTCAGCATACGAGACATCATTTTCCATTCATTTCCACACAACTGTTCGGTTGTTGGATCTTGTCATGGCAGGCATTCACTACTGTATCCAATACTATAACAGCAAAATGGTGTATTGTAGGGCAGTCATTAGTGATATCTATGAGGACAGAAAAGCTAATAGCCATTTTTGCTTTCACGTTTGATTTGCAGAGTGAAGAACAGGTGATCTCTGGAGAACATTTATGCTATCTGGCATTAGTTTACAGGTTAGATAACTTCATCTTGTGTAAATGACTGCTTTTCTATGGTTCAATCTTCATTCTAGGATTATCAGCTTTGTCTTCTGATTGGGCTGTACATGTTGTTGTATTGATGTACTGGACACTTTTTTTTTTTAATGAAATGTCATGAATTCTTTCTGTATCACAAGACAGGGGACAGAGGCTGTCCTTAGTCCTTAGTCTCCATGATAACCTCACAGCTTCCCTTCCTGCTGACTATAGTGGCAATATTCCAAGAGGAAAAATGCTGGTGATTAAGATTTTCTGCTTCAAGAAACACATCTTGTTCACTAGTTGTCAAAGAGCTTTCTGAAGGCAATGTACAGGAGAAAGACACTGTGAGGAACCTTGTTAACAAACCCAAGTCTTTCCTTCTTAACTGGAAAAATGTTTACAATGTCTTATGTTGACAACAGTTTTTGGAAGGATGTGTTTCCTCACAATGAGATTTGTGGTTTGCTTATGGCAATATATTGAATTTTGGGTTGTTAGAAAAAATACTCCCCAGGTTACCAGTCCATGTCATAAAATTGCTAAACACTGAGAAAGACAAACATACTGAACAATATTATCTGACAACAACAGAGGGTAGTTTCTTAGAACTGAAAATCACAGTGCGAGAGTAAACAGTGGGTGTTTATATAGTATTTTAATTTTGCCTAATGACAAATCGTAGTTGACATATGAAAACGGCTCCTTAAATATGGAGGCATAAATACTGTACAAATTCCACCTCATTATTGTGTCACGAAGCTGTCTGAAGAAGATACCTTATTCTTTTCAGTCAGAGAATTAAATTGCATATGAACTATAGGATACTACAAAGACTTTTACATGGAAAATACACTTTTTTTTCCACACCTGTGAGGCAGACTAGATGACCAGGCTCAAATTAATCTGCAATGAGCTCATCATTCCAGGATGCTACAAATCAGAGCTGCTCATGAGAAATGGTTATTTTTTGCAGTGTAGAATTTCTGCCTCAATTTAGACATCAGTAGCAACTGATTGTAAATGGGTCTATTTCTCTTCATGGACTAAGGAAGGACTTTTGAAGAATCTCTCAGCTCTAGATGCCTACAATGTTGAGACGGATCATAAAAAATTTCATAGTAGAGGGTAGACCAAGCCATAGATTTTCTCACACAATTATATTTCCAGCAGATATCTCTGTGCGACCATTTCACTAGATCATTTCCTGATCATTTTGCTTGCTAGTGGATATCTTGAATGTAATAAAAAATATAAGCAAAACGATATTTAAGTGGAGATCCAGGTTTCATTGCCACACAATTCATGTGTATGTTATGCAAACCATCTTTTCCCAATTAAGAAATACACCAAGAAATAGCGCACTAGAGTTTTTACCTCTGCCGTCACTATATAGCAGTTTCTGGCTGATTTTGAGCAAGAATTTCCCTGTTAAAGGTATCTGTTTTTCAGAAGCTCATTCTTACTTGTAATTAGTTAATGTAAGTTACTGGTTTTAACCCCTTATTTTCTATTTGAATGCCTAAATGCTGAGAGTTGTCCAGCAATAATAACCTAGATGGATCTGGACATGTGGAACTGAAGCCCAGGGCCCACAAGAGATGGACCAAGTGAATTCTCTTTTTTGTTGACAGAATATTAAAAAGAAATGCAAGCCTCAAAGTTAGGCATTTTTTCCTTCCCGTTACTGAATTTTACTTACATCTTTAACTGAAGATTGGCACAGCTTAAACAGCAATCTGGGAAGTGACTGTTCCAGTCTTGTAAACCACATGATCTTTACAGCAAACCTTCTCTGAAGTAAATTCTTTATCTCTGTAGGCTAAAGATGGTCAAGACCCTGAACCACGCTCTTCTAGGCCATCTGTGGTAACCCCTAATCTACCATCAAAAGTAGGCAGCAACTCTTCCTCCAAGGACTGCGTTATTAATGAAAATCTTTGTAACTATTATTTATGCTGTCAGAGAGCATTAGATCTGCAAAGAATGTTTACTTCAATACGGACCTGAAGCCCAGCAGCACCAGTTTTTTAATTATGAACAGCTTAAGGCTAGATAGGGTCATGAGCTGCTTGGTGCGGCCAAGATATTAGAGACTCTAAGTATGTACATCGTCAAGCTTTGGGCATTAGCATTTTTTCTGGCACAACTTTGGTTGCCTGCAGACTACTAGGCACCTAAGTAGTTAGTTGGGAGTTGCTGATCAGCTTTTTGGACTTCCATGTGTTTCCCAATTACTTCGTATTTTGTCATACAAATGTTTTTAAGACACTGAAAAATAGTTTGGTATAAAACATTCAGTAAAGTGATCTATTGTAAAGAAAAAGAAAGAACAGTAAATATTATGTGCAGCTGTTTTGTGGTTTTGTTTATCAGTGGTTTAGAACTGAAAAAAAAAGCACAACTTTCTGTGGGACTGACTTGAGTTCTCTACCTATTGCAGACAGTAGTTTCATATCATCTTCTTTGGAAATGAAAGTCCTTTGGAATTAAATATGATTATAAATTAAAATATATGATACTCTTTTTTGACTATATAAGATGACATATGAGAGCACTTCTGTGCTTATACTTCTGTGATTTTTTTGATTTGTAGAGTGTTCTGGTTTCCAGTAGGGGCGGGGTTAATTCTCCCCTAGCTCTGTTAGGGCACAGCTATTCCATCCCATGTGCACCAGGCCCAGGGGCAGCAGGGAGCTGGCCGGGTAGGGGAGGGACGACCACAGGAAACGGGGGGGTGGTGGCGGCGTCGGGATATATATATCGGAGCGGCCGGGCCGAGGGCGCGTGCGACGTTGGCAGCGGTCGGGACGGCACGGGCTGCAGTCGGTGTTGTACTCGTGTTTGTATTCCCCCTCATCCGTGTTATTGTTTCCCTGTAATACTTGTTGTTCTGTTAAACAGTTTTCCTTTTGTTTTGTTTGCTTGATCTTACAGATTCATTAACATCATTTATTACAACACTGATATTATTAATAGGATGACTAATTTATTTTTATATTTTTTAATTTCTTTTTTTTTAAAGAATTTGGGATCATATTTTTACTTAGCTGAACTTTTATCCACAAGAACAGTAGATTAGTTGTGGTATTTCTTAGGAAATGTAAATCAGAAAAATGTAGAATATAATCAGATCAAAGGCTTGGACTGGATACGGAGGTGGGAAAAAAAATACCATAGTGTCTTTATCTAGAGTGGAGATAAAATAAATTGTGGTCTCATAGTTCGTAAAGTATGAAAAGTATCTACATCCTCATATCCAGCCTCCTGTTACTTCTGACAACCAGGACAGAATGTGACGTATATTTATCATACTAAGTGAAAATTCAGTAAGTTCCCAGTACTCTGTGGGAAAATTTTTCTGGAATAAATTTATGTGAGGGGGGCTAAGAAACCTTGGATTGTTTCACCTGGATAAGAGAAAGCTCAGAGGGCACTTATCCATGTGTGTATAAACCTGATGAGTGGAGCAAAGTCAGACACTTCTCAGTAGTGCCTAGTGTCAGGACAGAAAACAATGATCACAAACTGAAAGCAGGAAATTGCATTTAAGCATGAGAAAAAGCTTTTTTACTGTGAGTGATCAAGCAGCGAAACAGGTTTGCCCGGAGTGGTTGCTGAGTTTCCATCCTTGGAGATGTTTGAAACTCTATTGGACACAACCTTGAGCAATCTGCTTCTACTTTGAGCAGAAGAGTTGGACAAGACGCTCTCCAGGGGTGCCTGACAGTCTCAACTGTTCTATAACTCCACGTGATCCTGTGACTCAGCAAGACAAATTATTATGCACTATGTCTAATTTTGTCCAACCTGTCCAGGAGGTACACACTGAGAGTTTGTTTCCCTATTCAGGCTGTAAGAAGAATTGACCAGCACGACTGGATGCTGCCTCTCCCTTCTCCTCTGTGAAAATCAGGCACTGGTGAGCAGAAAGCTGCATACCGAGGTTGTTCTCTGTCCTGAAATCTGTCCAGGGCATGTATTAGGAATTTTAAAGCATTCTTGGGTCATAATAAAATGAGAACATTCATACAGAGTGAAGCTGAGTCTTAAGCCAGATCACTATGCTATCTCCAGCACTGATCATCAATGGGTGTGTAGGGAAAAGTATAGCAACGAGGCAAGCATAAAGTCTTATTTCTTTGGAATATTCTGCTAGCTTTCAGAGTTAGGCATCTTAGGGACTCCCTGAGCTAGAATTGATATAGAGGCAGTTTGTAGCCCTTTAAAGATCTTTTAAATTTTATTTAATTAAATTATTCAGCTGCTCTTCTATGTAAACTATTTAATTTGAACAATAGCCTGTGTCATGGAGATTCAAAGCCTAAATAATGCACGCTGTGAATGATCACCTAGCTGTTCTGACCCCTACATCCATTCTGTTCAGATATGGCAATGCCCCCTTTTCTTTTTAGCTTTGGAAAAAGATGGTACTTGGCTGAATATGTGTTTGACAGGTCCTCAGGCTGTTGCTGTTGTCACACTTCCACTTCAGCCAGTGGGGCTCTGAAAAACTGCACACAATTCAGGATCAGTTCTTCATTTCATTCCATTGATTTTCTATAAAGCTGCTTCTGTTTCTGAGGAAAAGAAGAAATGCTTATTTATATAGGAAATATCCAAGGAGATAACTTTGTCTTTAAATTGTCTTTAACATTGTTATAACATTACTGAATAATTTTACAGGGCTTTACATAGAATTTGTATATTCTGCTACCATCTAGAGAAGGACTTAATATCTATAATCTCCAGATTTTGTAAAAGATTCACATATTATTCTTCTTCATGTATTATTTAAGATTTAAAGAAGGATTTAATATCTATTTAAAGGTTTTAAAGAATGGAGTTTTGAAAATGTGATTGTAATTTGTAATTCAGTCCAATGATGAATGATGATTCTCTTCACAGATACCAGTCTTGATTATTATATCAGTTAAATCAGATTTCTGTACAAAATTTCATTTTGTAAAACTACAACTGAGATCAGATCCAGTCATTAAGTCTTAAGTCCTGACAACCTCACTAAACTTCACATGACTAAACAACTAGAAAAATTTCTTTTTTATTATCTCATGAAAAAAAAATCCAGCAATTCCATTTGGAATAACCAAAGACTGTAATGAAAAGAATATGGTTTCAAGTCTGCTGTTTTGCTCTGAAAATGTGACAAGCAATGAAAAGAAACATGCTACATCTGTAATGCCATGCCCCTCCCTCCTTGTCAAACCGTCACTACCTCAGAACACTGGTAATATGGAGCTTAGTTCATGGTATAGAACACAAGTAACCTAGATTCAAATTATTTCTCTGCCCTACTTAAACTTGGTGTTTGAAACTGTGTTTTGTTCTCCAGTATGGACTGTCCTAATAAACTATGGGAGCTGAAGAGGGACACATAGTTCACCATTAAAAAAAAAAAAAAAAAAGTCCTAACTTTCATTTCTAATTTTCTCCTTTTTCTTGTAAAATAAATATATCCTTGAAAAACATTTATTTATTGATAGCTTTATTTTTGGCCTTGTGAGAATTATGTTTGAGGTTAAAAGCTCTCTCCAATTGTTTCCCCATCATCATTTTAAAGATGACTAACTGCATACACTTTTTATGTCTCTATATAGATTTCAATAATGATTATATGAATTATCATTACAACTCAATATATTCTGATTTCAGAAACTAGCAGTCCATGAATTTTGTTATAAAACCACAACAGTATACTTCTTCCTCTTTATAATATGATGTTAAAATACGACTTTACATGTTGAAATGTGAAAAAATTGAAACCACCGTGACTCTGGTGGATATTGATTAAGCTTGATTGAAAGCTATTCTTCCTTCACACAGTAAACTTTCAGATTTTTAATTTAGTCATATCCCTAAATGGAACAAAAAATAAATCTCTTTCATATATTATATCAAACAGAAGGAAAAAATTATTGTCCAGAACATATAACATTTTGTTTGAAAGATGATTTTTTTTAATTCTATTATAAATTATTAACTAAACATCAGTATTATATTTCATAAAATATTGACTTCTTAATTTTATTTTACCCCCTTTTTTATAATGTTCAGATATCATTAAAACTATTTCTCAAAAAAAGTTAGATTTAAATAAAATGGTAATATTATAATAATAAAAAAGTAATAATAAAAGGTATTATTACAATACAAATAAAGATATCACTAAATTTAGAATTTGAAGAAATAAGCTCTAGTTTTCTCACTGGATACCAGAGTTAATGGAGACTTGAATTCCCATATTATCTCTGATATAGACTTTTTGTATAGCATTAAGTGAGCCTCATAATCTCTCAGGCAACAATTAATTTGCAAGAAATGCAGTGAGTATTAATGAGCCGCTATTTGCTAAAGCTACGAGGCTGAAAGTATTTTAGAAATAGAACAACATTTGGGTTTGAATAAAATCTTAATCTGTCCTAATTTGCCCAGAACAGCAATTGGCCTAAAGATATCTTTTGGATCTTGTTTACAGGGAGAATATTCTGGGCTCAACCTGGACAAAATAAAACACAGAGGTTTGTGAGAAGTTAATGAGAACCTGAGCTGAATTCTGCTCAGTTCACCCCTGTGGACCGTATGACTCCAAAACAATTCCTTCCTCATCAACACATCACAATTTTTAATTTGTATTATTTTTAGTTCAAGATCCACTAACCAGCTACTTTCCTGGTATAATCTAGTGAGAGAAAGTATCAAAACCTACATGTCTAGATCTCAGCACTCCTTTGGGGAAACATCAATGTCTTTTCCAAAGACTGGACACCCAGACTGAAAGGATGCTTAGCAGATGACATTCAAGAGAGATTAAGAAAGCATTTGCCACTCATAGTCTTCTTTAAAATGTTACTCTATCACAAAGAGTAGAAATGTCAAAAATGTTGCTTCCCTTTCCAGATAGACAGAACCAAGTTTTGCTATTAAAAGCAAATCAAACACACTTTATAATATGGACATCTTCTGCAGCAATCTATTTAGATGGGAGGTTGGAGTCAATTTGCACAATATACAATTCAAAATATTCATAGGAAAGCCAGTGCTAGTTCAATTTTGACATTTGCTGAAGAATTGTCACATTGATCTATTACTTTACTTGACTTTGTTTTTAAAACTATATAATTAAATCAAATTAAACAATGGAGAAAATGGAGATTAAAGGAGGTTAAGATGCATTTGTTAACATTTCATCATTATTTATTAACATACAGTATGATTTGCAGACAAATGAAGGATCAGTAAGGAGAAAAAAATGTGAAACAGCCAGAAGCACTATACACAGTACTTTAAAGTGAATACAAGTCAGTATAAAAATTAGTCATCTCTAATAAAAAACAAGAGTTTGAGTAAGAGTTAGTATGGGTGTTTTTATCAACTACAGGAAGATTTTAAAATATGCCTTATGTTATTATTTAGTTTTTGTGTCCTGATAGTGCCTCAGGGTGCAACTAGGATCACTGGACTCCACTGTGTTAATTATTTTATGCTTCTGCCCTAAGAACCTGACAATTCACCCTTGATATTCAGCTAAAATTCTGCATAATTTGGGATGACATTGAGTACAACAGGAAACAAATTTAATTTTAAGCCAGAGGTTGAATATTCCCCCTCCTTACTCTAACTGTAATAAGTGGAGTTACTACAAAGTTATACATGGTGAATGTAATGAAAAATCATAATATAAAGAAGCAACCACATCTGTGTCTAAGCAAAAAGATAGGAATAAACACTAACTCGAACAGAAATCCAAAATGCTGCACAGTACTACCCAAATTTAAGCAGTTAGACACAGTATATTTTGGCATTGGTTTATTAGGAGTATGATTGATTCTTCAAGAAAGTTAATTTGGAAAATATCCCAGAGTGAGTAAGGAAGGGCAATCCTTGCAGTCGAATGTAGCATTGGCCACACTTTCTTCCTGGGTGCACAAATACAGGGAAAATGCATTGTGGAACTTCAGCTGCAGAGAAACAAATGTCTGGCACAGTGTTGTGTCTTTCCTGCTCTGAAAGTTTTCATGCCCATGTAACTTACTAGCTAGCTGATCTCCTGCATCTCACACTACATCTTGAAAAGTGAGAAAAAAACCCGCAGCACTGTGATGGGAATGTAGGAGCTGGAAAGAGAAAAGGCAGTAAAGAGACAAGGGAGTAATGCCTGCAGGAAAGCTTGGCATAAAATGGCTTCCAGGAACAATTGTAAGTGTCTTCCTCTCCTCATACTGCCATCACTCTCCTAGCTGTGGAAGCCTGAGAAACTTTGAGACTACCAGCCTCTCGAATCACAGCTGCAGTGCATGACACTTCCAGCATTACAGAACATGCCAGCAGCAAATGCTGCTTCCAAAGCTATTAATGTTACGATATTTTCTTCCTTGCTGCATGCAAATTTCACATGCCAGAAAACATGTTGTGCAGACACTTCTCAATTCTCAGAGGATATCTGCCCCTCTTTTTCCTTTTAACACTGTCCATTTGTCAAGCCTGCCTTTATAAATAAGTAGCAAAAGTGAAAAACACCTATAAACCCCCCACCAAGTCACTCGTTTTTTCCCTTTATCAATCATTTCTAACTTTAATTTATTTCTCTCTGGAGTTTTAGTCTCTTCTGACTAGGTGAATGTATGCCCAATTTTTTCATTTGCTACACAAGATGTAGAAGAAAATAACCAACAATATGAACAAATGCACATTGAGCTAAAACATCTAAAAATTTTGGCTCGAGCCCAGGAATCAGGCTCAGCACTACTGTAAACTAGAAATATATTGTTGATATTGGCATGCCAAAGGGAGTATGACAGGATTTTAAATCTGTTTAAGAATTCCTTTGTGTATTTCAGTCCCTAAAAATATAGCTGTTAGTGCTGCAGCAGGCTTTCCCAGGACAAATCTATACCCACACCTGTGTTTCACTATTGTACAGAAAATTGGCTTGGTCTAGTTAAAGCTTACTGTTTATTCCAAGGAAACAGGACAGAAAAGGAAAAAGTCTTCATTAGTTTGGGCTAAGAAGTATGTATTTTTCCTTTTTCATTGGTTTTTGGTCTTAAAACTTTAAATAACTTAATCAGTCCATATTCTTATTTATATAATATATAATTATAAATTATTCCCCTTCTCTGACAGAAATTGTCTTTGATTTTCCATTTCCAGAGAAGTAGTGTTTTCATTTTTCCATGTTATCGCAGAAGGATTTACAATTCATGTAAGCAAGCATCCACAGAACTGTTATGCTACTTCTCTCTTAAATCTCTCTGAATCTCTCTGAACGACTCTTCTTGTACAGGCACAAAACAACTGTCCATTGCTATGGATTCAGTAGAAACCGAACATAACACTTATTTAAAAGATCTGATTGTATGATACCAGTTATTTGTCTTCCCTATCCATTGCCTGTTGTGTAGGGAGTAGGGAATTCGTTTTTCTTTGCAAGGGATATTTTTTTTTTTTATGGTTTTAAGTAATATTATCTGGTACTAGCTTTCCCTCCACTTCCCTCCTTCAACACCTCCTCTTCACTCCTACAGCATAGGGCTTCATTTGAGCAATCATATCGAAGTAGCTGGAGAGTAGACAACTCTGTAGCCCTGGTCTGGAGGAGTAATAGCTAAACTTGCTTTACACAGGGTGCTTCTGGGACCAACAGTTAATGTGGAAACAAATTATGGAGAACCAAAATTGATGTGAATTACAAGAGCATTGTCCTGGATAATTAGAGTTTGTACCTCTATGCTGCTTTGATTTGTGCCAGATCAGCTTTATAGTCTCCACTAGATTTAAATTTATAATTAAATAATCATAATGTGTATAGATTTACACACATATATGCACATATATGTGTACACACATATATGTATATACACATATATACATGTGTACATATAGCTATGTGCATATATAGTTATATACATATAAACATAAAGGACTGTGAATGAAGATTTATGTCTGCTGTTCCAAGACCAGATTTAGCCTGTTCCTTGTCTGTTATTGAGATTTGAAAATTACACGCCTGGAAAAATAATTGTCCATAGGTTTGTAGTAAGCTGAAAGTTTCATTGGTGGTGTGGTAGGGATGTTTCACACAAAAAATATATATGCATACACATAAACACTTAGTGTCTTAGGAAAGCTGCTTTTACCAGCTAATTCTGACACCCGCCCCCCCCCACCCCACCCAC
>VXBW01007755.1:10796-24920 GCA_013400375.1 Thinocorus orbignyianus
AAAAACAAAAAACAGTGAAGTGTTTAGTCTTACAGTTAAAAATATATCACCAGCATCTTACAGTAATTACATTCAATGTTCAGGAACAGATTGCATCAGAGACATATTTCCATTTATGTCTATAGTTACAAGTTATCAGCTACTTCAGATGTAAGTAAATTATTCATGTTTCCCTATTTATAGGATAACATTGTACCAAGGTGGATGACCTCAGCAAATGCTTTTATCTCAGCATCCATACTGCACTAGGCTTCGGCATCAATGTGCCCTTGAAGCACAAAACCTTCGTGTTTCAGCACAGTTTTCCAAGTGAGGAGCTTTGGTCTTGCATTGACACAACCTTTAAGTATTGTGTCAGGTGAAGAGAGTAGGAAATGGAATAATTTTCACAGTATATAAAGAATAATAGTGATTATATATAAAAATATAATGGAAAAATCTTGAATAGCAAATGGTGTCGAGTTTTTCAAGTGCCTTGTTGGATCAATAACATTAATCTCCCCTCCTTTCTTCTTTTGGTTAGTAACAATGAAATTTATTCCAATTTCAGCATCTGGCTTATTGGAACAGTCAGTTGGAGCATTTTGCATTTTCCACAGATTATTCATATATTTCTAACCAGGCCCTGTTGTACTTTCCACTTCCATTTGAATTCATTGTGCCAGCAATGAACACTCTATCTACATCCTGTTGAATTCAGTGGAAAGTGTACTTCTGATTTCCATCTTGGGATCAAGGCCTATATACCCTACAAACTGCTCTTGTAGGCAGTAGAGCAGTCTCCTAATTGAGTGTAACCATCAGCTGGTCTGTAGAAACCCATTTGCCAGTTGAATCCATCAGCTGCACATCACTGTAGAAAACAAGCAGGTAAAATAGGATACTATCAGGAAGTTAAGAAGGCTGTAGATAGATCTCTGCATATGCTATCTATCATCCAAACCTGGTACAGCAATTCTTTCTTATGTGTGAGAATATAACAATGCGTGTTTCATAAATTCAGGGATGTTTTCAGTGGATTATAGTGCATGAAGTGCTATATTTTGGATTTGAAGGTCTGGGAAGTATTGTTTGTCAGTATGTCCTTCATATGAATTACAGCTGGCTAGATAACAGGAATGCTATGTCATGGGAAAAAAAACCAAAAACCACTAAAAACTGAAAACACAAAACCAAACCAAAAAACGCCACCAAAACCCAAGACTCAGGTATCACAGAAAATTCTTTATTTTTCCAATGGTAGCCCGAAAAGCAAATAAGGAAATGAGACTGCCTCCTCTGCTCCTCCTTCCCCTTCTTCTTAGTCAATAGCTCTGTGGCTAAGCCATTTTTCTGATACTTGACAAACCTAGGTTCAAAGCTCCTCCAAAAGGAGCCTTCCACCAGGGGTGTCCACAGCTGCAATGTGAAGGACTGCACGGCTCTGTGTTTCAGAGCCAGTCTAGAGACAAGACATGGAAAATAAATTGCCCCCGTGTTGAAGAATGGCTATGTGAGCAAGGACACGGACCCTCTGAAACCTTGTACAAGCAATCCTCTTTTTAGCCTATGTGCCTAACCCAGCAGGCTCTTCCCCACAGCAGGCCTCAGTCAGAAGTGTAAGTCATGCTGACAAGAAAGAAACATGAAGGTCATACCAACCTTGAGAGAATGGTAAACAAGATAAGAGGAGGCCTGCAGGTGTGAGTGGGGAGGAACCCTGGGGGCAGAGGCCACAGGTGGAAGGAATGTGGCCTCTGGAGCTTGGCCAATCATTGGGTGATTAGTAGGCATAGTTAACAATGAGCGTATAAAAGACCTGAGCTATCTGAATAAAGTTGCAGCATGCTTTGTCACTCATACTGAGTTGGCTGCATGTCTTCCCCTGATGTTATGACACCCCTGTATCCCTATTTGTATAACGTGAGGTGGGTGAGAACACAGTGCTTCAGCCAGGGACTTCTTTCCTGCTCCATGTCCAGTGTGCCAGGGGCAAATGCTGGGCTGATAAACAGGGCAGAAGACTAACACCCACACCCACCTGAATACATTCATGTTAGCTGCAATCATTAGTTGCTGCTGCCTCTTCTAGAATACCGAGTCTTTTCTCCTCTGCTTCTGCTCTAAGATTTGACCCCCGACCTGTGAAGCAGTCTAGCGACGCTTTCATAAAAACAGATTTATTGCCACTAAAAGTTACAGTTGACATTTCGTTGCTATTTAATGGAAAAACATTCTTATTGAAACATTTCTTTCTGTTTTCACATCACACTTTTAAACTGTTCAAGGAAGTGGTGGATAGTAGTGGGACAGCAATCTCAGCCAATGATCAGAGAAAAATCAGTGAAATAAGCCTTGAGCCAAAGGAAAATCAAGAGCAAGTAAGGGAGGTTTTAAAAAAATAAGCAATAGGAAGTCAATGTGACTTCTGCTCCTAAATCTTTTAGTCTGCTTGATGCTATCTTAAATCTTTCTTCCAGTCAGCTTTTGTGTCATCTGAATGATGCCACTACTGATGATGATTTCACTTCACTAGGAAATATTATTCTGTTGCTGTGACTAGGATGCTATAAAACAACAATAAGTTTATAGTAACTTCCTTAAAGCACGATATTCAAATAAGTTAATATTGTCTGCTCACATGGCAAGTCGTGATCATTCAATGATAGAACAGCCTGAGAAATTAATCTCCAGCAATGAGAAACTGCAACATTTTCTTGTAAAGGGATTACAGAAGAAGAAACATCTGAAACACTGGTAGATAAATTAATACTTTGGCTCATATAGTGGGTGATTCTCAGAGTAAAGTAGATGATACACAGGAGAAACCTTTGAAGATAAGCCCTGCCGTAGGTATAACGATTCTAATTCAGGTTCTGTACTTCCTTAAAAATCTCAGAAACTGGGGCTGATTTAGTATGCCCCTACAGATAGAAAACAGCTGTATGAGAGATAAGTATGCCATTTTGATACTTCTCTTCCTTGTCATTTCACTAGTAACCATATGAATCAACAACAAAATACCATTGAGTTGTAACAGAAACTTTTTCACAACCACTCTGCAGAAATGGCAATAACTTCATTTTTTTACACAAATAAATACATCACATACAGCTTCTGAATCCAATCTTTTAGCCACTTTGCTTAGAACTGTGGGAAAATTCCAATTCTTTCTAGCCAGAATCTTAAACAGCCCTCTGGGGTTTTATTTTTATTTTTTTTTTTTTTAGAGAGCCCTATTTATGTTTTAAACTTTATTATTATAAAATGCAGGATTATTATTTTGTGGAAGAATCTTGGGATAGTGCTTTGGAGTTAGTTGTTGTTAAATGAAATGTCTAAATAAAAGTATTGTGGTTAAACAGAAATAATGGAATATGTGGTTTACCATATAAGGATTTTTTTCTCTCCCTCATTTTCAATAGTATTGTAGCTCAATTTCCACTTTTGTGTTTGTATTTGTAAATCTGTGATAAATTGAGGACACATTTTATTGCACATTTGAGCCTCATTACTTCTTTGGTGGGCCCAATCTGGTATTTAGACATCTAACTGCTTGAAAACATCCACAATTTTTTGCAAACTTAATTACTTGCAGTATCAAAAAGACAAGTGTAAAGGTGGACTTCTTTCTGGAAATCAGCCCTTCTGCATTATCCACTTATTTATATAATATACACAAGAGGCCAATTCACTTTTGGAAAGATAAAGTGGAATTCTTGGAAAATCCCAAATCACTCTTCTCTTTTCTCCTTGATGCTGTAAGAAGCAGTCAAAGAAACGTTCAGAGTCAGCAACAGTGCAATGCTTTTATGTAGTACAAAAAGCCACTATAAAGAGCAGTTCTAAAGATTGTATTTAAGTTCTAGACTTTTTTCTGAATGCTTGACATATATCAAATATTAACAGAGAAATTAATAAACATTAAAATCTTACCGTTTTTGCAGAAGTAACAGGAAAGAAGAGATTTTGATAGATATTTCTTTAACTATCCCATTAAAAATGCAATACATAATTATATATATTTAAGTAAAATTTATTTTCAGAATTCAGTAATTGCCTCTGAAATTATATATGAATATCATATATTCAATTTTATTTATTTATTATTTATTATGGAGAAGTTTTCCTATTTTACATATAAGGATTTCCATTTAATCTACTTATTGGTAATTTGATCTGCTGTCAAAATGTCTGGAACTGGATCATAGGAATAGCAACTATTTTTTAATTGTTTGCTTTAAGTAAATATTTCTAGAAAATTCTCATCAGATTTTTTTTTTTTTTTTTAAAGGAAACACTAGTAAATTAGTTGAAAAATGAGAACAAGAGAAAATGGCATTGCAGATACAAAATAAATCTTGCTAATACAAAGTACATGATTATTTAAAATACAAAATTATTATGCAGAGCATGATGGTCCTTTGGATAACAAAACCAGCCATTTATTTAAGCCATTTGAGGAACAAGAACACACTTAGTGTAAGTAAGAGAAGGGGCATCCTACAGATACATTATTCTGTAGAAATTACTCCTAATGGAGCTTAGATAAATATTACTATGTAGTAATCTTTGTTTGCTTTTAGTAGAGAAAGGTGGTATCCTGGTACCTGACCGGGTCACACATACAGAGGATAACAATAAGTGAATAATGTCTCAGAAATATCTGTGAACAGTTAACAGAGGTGTAATGACAGGAAAGGCTATCTGAGAGTTTTCAAAGCAGGGTGCAGAAAATGTCAGAGAGAATTAGGCTCACTGTGTACACCTTGAGCCTGCAGGTGTCAAATGTGAATCCTGCATTTCCTCTAGAGCAATACTCACATTCTCTTTGTCATTGTAGGTTCTGAATATTTGACATTCTGGACATTTGACCACTTAAACTTCCATCAGTGTTTGTATTATGGGCACATGATTCACTGTGAAGAAATTGGAAATTTCTGAAGAGCATTTCAGAGAGGGACCACCCAGTGCTTTCCATGCCAATTATGTTTCAAACCCACTGCTGTGATTCACACTTTAATATTTCAGTCTATCTGTCTGGATCCAAAAACAATTTTTAATTTATACTGTCAATCCTATCTTGACAAGATGGAAAAGACAGGATAATTGGGCATGAATTATAACCATTGTCAGCCTCCTGAAAAATAACTGTTACAGTTAGTCGACCAGCTGAACTGTGGAAGAGCAGTTCAGAATTTAACTTCCTTTCCTTATCCATTCCTTACTGGGAAAAAATTTAAATAAAGAAACCAATAAATAAGAACACAAAACTGCTACCAATATCAGTCTGACAGTCTTGACCTACTACCGAAAAAAAGGCACCACCAAGACATGCTGTTAGATGGGGTAAAATTTGAACTATAGTGGGGAAAAACTTAAATTCTTAGATATGTTACTGGTTTTAATTGTATTCCTTTTTAGACAGCATCTCACTATAAAGCACACTGAAGTGTCACTGCCCAAGGGATGTTGAGGAAGCATTATCTTTCTGGAAGAATGTATCATTAACTAGGTCATTATAAGTCCTGGAATGGTTTAAACGGTCATCTCACAGACAAGAATGAAAAATAATCTGCAGCTGAGGTGTTAGGGCAGAACATGAAACAGAGGGAAAACTTATTCTGAAGCTCTATTTAAAGTCTAAGAGAAAATGGTTATAATCATTACTTCCTTCCACTTCTGAAAATATCTTAATTTCTGAGCTACATTATTGTTGTCTTCTTAGGTTGAACCAGGATGCTAACCAAAGCAGGTGTAAAGTTAAGTTTACAAAGCTTTTTGACGGCTGCTCTGGTAGAGAAAGAAAGAAAAATAGGACTGGGTTAGACTAGGCTATATTCTTCTTTTAGATACCAGCGCTGTATTTGAAACCCTTAACACCTCCCAGAGAATTTTCTTGTCAAAGTCAGTTTTTTCCTCTAATGTGAATCTAAAGTTACAGCGTGATATTTGAGGTTTTGGATTATTTCCATGGGACAGTTATATTTCTCTTGGGAGAAGAAATGTGTTCTTACTGCAACTGGTTAATCAGTGAGCATACTGCAGGAGATAAAAATCAGTATCAAGTAAGAACTATTTTTCAGGATGTTAAAAAAAAAAAAAAAGATTTTGTTTTGACAACAATAGCAGTTCTTCAATCCCCTATATCTCTAAGAAATATCTCATGGAGGCAGAAATAAGACTGGTAGGAATGTTTGTAGCATAAATATGTGATTACTATGGCTTGCTTGGGTATGAAAATTCCTTTTCCCAAACCATTACTTACCCAAGAGATCTTATCAGCTAATAATTGTTTGTTTCCCTAGAGCAGTGGTAACTAGTGCCTTAAAGGAGTATAGATATCCAAAATAGTTGATAAGTGTTCCTTTTAAGTAAAAAATAGATACTTGTTTTAAAATAGGTACTCTGGGAATACTCTTGCTTGGCTGAAAAATAGAACTAAAGGAACTGACAAATATAGGAATAAATCCTCTTTGTGCCTGACTCACATAATATTCAGGCTAGATTTAAGGTTCATTTTGAGAATGCAAAGAATTTCAATTTCAGTTTACCTGCCTCCAGACTGCACATTATTGTATGATACGAGGCATCACCTTCAGATTTACATATTCTGGAAGTATGGGTGGGAATGCTTTAGTGTGTGATAGAATGCAGTTTTAAATTTAGTCTGAATAGTAGCAGAAAAGCTAGGAACAGCTGTTATATCAGTTTATTTGCAGGGTTTCCTGGGTTTCAGTGCCTAGCAGGCAATAATACATATTTTCCAATTTCACTCTTCTAGTACATGGGTCTTTTTCTCTCTTCTTCCTTCTTTTCCTCTCAGCTCGTTTGTTCCTTCACTGGATGTTTGATTAGCTCATCATTTTGAATTTCAGAAATTAAAGGAAAAAGGATGGCTGCTTGCTTTGCACACCTGCTGAAACTGATTGTCTTTTCCAGCCCAGGCTTTCTCCTTTTGGATGACCTGGCTACTTTGCTATGGACTTCCATGAATAATTAACTAAGGACTGCATACTGCATGCGAATGCACTGAATGCACTAGATGTAATTTGATCAAGTTCAATTGAATCAGTTATTAGAATGATAACTGCTTCCAAAACCACCTGCTGCATTTTTAGCTCATCTCTGCTGTCTGTCTTCAAACTTAATACACTTTATTATCACCTCTCACTGTCACTAGCTTCCTGCCCCTTCTTGCTACTACAACATATAGGAAAGATGTCTAAGTAAGAGCATTAGAGGACAGGGAAAAGATGAATAAAGGAGGTCCACAAGTTCATCCACTTCTATGGCACACTGCAGCTTGCCCCTTTTCTCCTGACCAAGTATGTCGAAAAATATTATCAAGCAAAATCTTGTTTCTGTTACTGTGTTAAAAATATATATTGCAAATAGACATCAGTGAGTAAAACACTGATCTAAACGGGATGAAGTCAGTCTCACATCTTACATAATTTGCATTGTTCATTGGGATTATCTACCATCCTTGCCTAGCATATTTATTGTGTCTGGTATGGAGGACTTTGGACATGGCAACATCTTTACCGTATTTCTTTTATGACCTCAGGTGCACCAGTGCACACAATACACAAAAGACCTCTGTTACCTTAGAGTCAAGTAGGGCTACTGAGAGAGGTAGTTAAGACACTTCCATTAGCAGTGAAACTTTTAATATTTTAAACTAAAGGGACTGTCCCAAAAGATATACAACAAATGGCTATTCTGTTCATTGAGTAGTGGCACCTTAGGTTATTTTTACCCATGTGCTTGACTTTGCATTTGCAGGAAATTTATGATATTCCTTTCTGTTCATTTCTCCAACCTACCAAGCAGATTGATGCTCTGTATGTCAGCATAACACTCTGATGTACCAGCCAATTCCCTGAGTTCTTTATCTGTTTTTGCTGAGGGTGCACTTCATCCCCTCATCCTGCTTGTTAATTAAAATTTGGAACAATATTGGCTCCAGTATTGACCCCTGGGGTATACCCCCAGTGACTGGCCTCCAGCTAAACCCTTCACCACTGATCACAACACTCTGGATCTGTGTTTTCAGCCAGTTTTCAATCCACCTCACTGTATACTTATCTAAACCATACTTTGTCAGCTTCTCTATCACGATCTTATGAGAGAGTATGTCAAGAGCTTTGTTACAGTTGAAGTAACTGCTCTTCTCTTGTCTATGAAGCCAGTCACCTTATTGAGGTTGGTCAAGCATGATTTCTCCTTCATAAATCCATACAGACTACTCCTGATCACCTTCTTGTTCTCCATGTATACGTTCCAGGTGGATTTTCTCTATCACATCGCCAGGGACTGAGGTTAACTGGCCTAGACCTCTCTTCTCTCCGGGATCCTATTGCATGGGGTTTTTCCAAGCAGATCTCTTAGATTCTGAAGTCCAGTCTCTTGAAATCCAGGTTGTGGTCCTTCTTTTTTTCTTTCCCCCCTCCTCTTAGGATACTGAACTCCACCATCTCCTGGTTACTGTAGCCAAGGCTGCCCTGACTTTGACATCCTTGACATTCTTTTGACATCCTTTGACATTCTTTCTTGTTCATAAGTATCAGGTCCAGCAGAGCGTCTTCCTTTTCTGTTTTTTCAGTTACCTGTGCCATGGGCTGTCTTCAACAGACTAAAAATCTTCCAAATTACTTGAGTTCTGATGTATTGTCCATCTAGCAGATGTCAGGGTAATTAAAGTGCCCCATAAGTCACCAGGGCCTGTGAATCTGAGAATTCTTCCAGTTGTTTGAGGAAGACTCTACTTCTTCCTGATCAGGAGTGTTCTAGAGCAGATAACTATTACAATAGCATCCATCTTGGTCTGCTCGCTAGTCTTCACCCATAAGCTCTTGACTGACTCCTGGAGGTCTCGTGGAGGCAGAACTCCATGCATTCCAGCTGTTCTACATAAAGGACAAATCCCCCTCCTCATCTTCCCAGCCTCTCCTCCTAAAAACCCTGTATCTCACTGAAACACTGAGTCATGTACACCTTTCCACATCTATGTGATGGTATCTCAATGTAATTATAATGGCAGAACTGTAAAGGAAAGGAAGATTGGAGGGAAGTGTTTGCTTTAATGGCAAGAAAGAAAACCAACCTGGCTTAAGGCAATCTTTTGCTTTACTTATTTATGTGATCAAAATAGGATTTCAAAAGTGGAAACAGCTAGTGCCTGTTTTGTATTAGTATGACAGGTTTAAGATGTAGGGAGTGCAAGACTTTGGCTCAGAACTGACTGGCTGATTAAATTTGATAGCCTTGCAGTAGAATTTATAAGACTTTGCAGAGGTGTATAGTTCAGAAATGTGACTATGCTGAGTAAGCTCTTATCCCCTATTTTTTAATACCAATACTGTTCAAACCAGGCTCTGAAATATATTTCTTAACTAAAAGATTTTCTATATTTAGTTTACATGGAGACATGGGAAATATCGAACTTTCCAGTTACTTAACCCACACTGGTGCACTAGTAAAATGTGCACTTTCCAGACTGTACAGATGCTTATATTTTATCTTTTGAAAATTACTTAGAAGAGATATAGATTAACTGCTTCCTGCTCTTTTCTTTTTATCAGCAGTACTGTCTTACTCCAGTATTACCAAAACATAAATCAAAATCACTTGTATCAAAGTACATTTAAAAGATACTTCAGCTACAGAGATGAAAGACCAAACTCAGGTTAATACAATTACTTTTGAAAGCAAAACTTGACATTTACAAAATTATTTTCTGTAAGTATTAAGGCAATTTTTAAAATTTTTTTTTCTGATTCCAGATTTTTCTATAGAGGACTACTGAAACAAAAAGAACTTGTTTTTTGATAACACGTTGGTTTCTATAGCAACATATTATTGCGATGAACACAAGATAATTAGGGACATTGAAAGAGATACTTTGAATGACTTTGGAACATATTCATATGTAAAAATGCAAAATACTGTAATACAGAAACTGTTCCTGATTAATGGATGCTGTTAAGTGTTTTGCAATATTAGAAAACTTAAGATTCAAATAGAGAAACAGTAACAGTAAGCAAAACTGAAATCCCTTCTATTTAGATGCATATACAGACAACAAAAGTATTTTAGAAAAAAGTACTTGCATATAGAAATTAATCTTTATCAAAACTACTGATAGGAGCAGTGTATTTCACAAAGAACAGAATATCATATATTGAAGGATCTAGTAGACAGAAACCTGACTGATCTGGACATTTTCTTTAAACGGTTATATAGATGTATGTCAAGGTTTAGGCTGGGCTCCCCACTAAAAGAATGACAGATTCTCTCTATTGACCCCTCTCTCTTACCAGAAGATGAAGGAAGAATAAGGGGGAGAGACATCTCTAATGAAAGAGTTTTAATGAAATATTAACAATGGAAAGGAAATATAATAATAACAAAGTAATTAAATATAGACAAATATATACAAAACAAACACCAAGCTCCCAGCTTAATGATCATGTCGTTGGTAAGCACTGAGACTGGACCCAACAGCTAACAGCTACTGGATTCTAGAAATTAATTCAGGAAAACAAAGATTGGGATCAAAGGCAGAAGGATGGACAGAGTGCTTCTCAGACACTTGTCATTGAAGAAGAAGAGACTTGATCTTTTTGATTCCTCAGCTTTATATTGAGCATGGTGCAGACGGGATGGAATACTGTGTTGGTCCATTTTGGATCACCTGTCCTGTCTGCTCCTCCCCATATGTGTGACGCCTCTGTGCCCTTCTGCTTCCAACCCTCTAACACAGCACATAACAAAGTTAGCCGAACTTGGTTGTTATGGGAATAAGTAAAAGCAAGAGCTTGTCTGCATACTATTCATTAATATTAGATGTAAACATCAGGTGTTATCACTACTAGAAGCCAACATAATGTTAATTTCAGAGAGCACAGTCAATTAAAGAGACTTAACTGAAAATTAAAAATACTGAAAAGAAAATTATTTTCTTTTTTCTATCTCTAACAAGGACAATGTATTATGTAAATGCACACACGTCTACATCTTTCTTATTGAAATAGCAAATACAGAAAAGGATATAGTGACCCAACATTTTTACTTGACTTGAACATTTTATAAACTTCCACTGTGCTATATGTATTTAGCCAAATTTGAAGGCAATGACAAAACTCCATTCACAACAATGGGGGAAGTATTCAAGTGTGAGGAACCCAGAATTAAAGATTCCCAGGGAACATAGGCTTGGTACGAATTATACAGAATCAAAATGTCGTTCTACAGTGAGTTGTTCTTTCCATATACAGAAAATCTTTTGAAGTTCTATGTGATCAACTGGTTTCCACTGTCCGGTTTTAGATTCATGTCAGAGGAAAATATTTCTGGGAACTGTAAATGGGAGCTAGTACTTACAAACAACATAGTGGTAGAATATCAGGGATATTCCTAAAGCTCTGATTTCCATACTTTTGTGGTAAAAGGCAGAGAGAAAGGCATGATAGGAAAGTTTTAATAAACTCAAAGGGCAGTGAAAGCAATTTCTATTATTGAGTTTTGACTTATTGTTTGCTACTCGTATTACTCGTTCTCATTAGTGTAGAGAGATATGTTTTGGAATGAAATGCTGGTTTTAAAAATATTATTATTTTCTTCACCTTCAGTAATGTGATACATATCATACCTATAAAAGAGTTTATTTACCACAAAGGTAAGGACAGAAATCTTCCAGATACCCAACCACTAATCTGAAAAAAAATCAAAGTCACAATTAGAGACAATGAATACTAAGGTTGGGATAAAAGATCATAGAATCATAAAATGATTAGAATTGAAAGGGACCTTAAAGATCATCTAGTTCCAACCCCCATGCCATGGGCAGGGACATCTTTCAGTAGACTAGCCCATCTGAACCCTTGGTAGATTAAATGATCAGGTTGCCTCTTGGACATCTGCCAATAGTTAATTACTCTGAACATCAACGGTTTACAGATCATTTCTTGTAAAATGTATTTCTGCTTCTCCCTGGAGTTTTGCAAATGTGGAACTGTCGTGTGAAGATTGAAAATTTTATGGTGACTATTTAGCTTTTCTTGATACACATAAGCTATACTTGTCAGAGCTTTTTTAAGCCTTGTTTAGAAGGTGGGCCACTTACCAAACGCTCACCCAGCTGCTTTCTCTGTCACATCTCCTCCTGAAAAGGAAAAGGGGAGAAAATAAGACCAAAAAGTACATGGATCAAGATAAAGACAGGGAGATAAGTAACCAATTACCATCCCTGGTAAAACAGACATGGCTTGGGGAAAATTAATTTAATTCATTGCCAATTAAAATAGAGCTGCCTGGTAAAAAAAATTAAAATAACACCTTACCCCTGTGCACGCTTACTTCCTCAGGCTGCCCATCTCTGCTTCACTCCCAATTCATCTGCATCCTCCCTCCCACACCCTGAGAAGCACAGAGGGGTAGGATGAGGTCAGTTTTTAACTGTTTCTCTATGCCACTTCTTCACATTTTCCCCTGGTCTGATGTGAGTCCTTCCCACAGGATACAGTCCTCCAGAATATACCTGTTCCAGAGTGAACTTTCCACCGGCCATAGTTCCTGTAGGGAAATATCCACCTGCTCCAGCATTGTTCCTCCACAGCTTGCAGAGTGAATATCGGGTCCACTGTGGACTTCTCCATGGCCTGCAGGGAAACAGCTGCTCCACTGTGGTCTCTCCCAGGCTTCAAGGAAATCTCTTCTCCAGTGCTTGAAACACCTCCTGTTCCTCCTTATTTGTTGACCTTGGTGTTTTCAGTGTTCTCTCTCACACTTTTCCTCTCTGCTCCCTAGCGTTTTGGACTTTTCTTAAATGTGTTATCGTAGAGGCACCACCAGCTTGACTGATGGTCTTAGCAATGTCCTGCAGAGGGTCTGTTGGAGCTGGCTGGAACCAGCTGCATCTGGCACAGGGAAGCCCCTGGCTTCTCTTCAGAGAAACCACTACAGCCTCCCCAGTGCTAAAACCTGGACATGGACATCCAATGCACACTTGCACAAAAAAGTTACTAAAAAGACTTTAAACTTCATCTGTAATTTTGCACTTGCATTAGAAAGTCTACAATAGTGTCTCAAACAGTGAACAGCCAACAGTAAGACTGAAAGCTCCTGAGTTTGTTATCACCATGTTATTTGAAAAGACTGTGAAGGCAGGATGTCAGTCCACAGTGGTGAGTCTGAGCCTCCTAATGTGTTTATTGTAAAGGCTGCACCAAGTCTGTGACTGCTGAGCTAAAGACTCTGATGACCCTGACTATAAATACGGTTTCCTTCTGTGCCCTTGGCTTCAGACCCTGGCACGCTTCAGCCATGATACCTAATGATCTGTGCAGGCTTAAGAAAGACTTTGGCTATTACTTATCAGGAACAATACTATAAATAAGTTTTTCATGCCATCTGAAAATATTTGCCAATAAATTTGCTCCCATGTGTTCACAAATACCACATATTCTACAAGAAAGGGTGTACATGGGGGAAGCTATTCAAGCAGTGGCTTTGATTATTGCCTGCTTATACATTTTATGTCTCCCCCTGGGAAATCTTTTCTCTTGCTACCTTAAGCTAAATTTCATGGGCCTCATAAAATAATTCGCTACCCTAACCTGTACCCCATTATAGGTTCTCCCTGTGGTGTGGGAGGACTGAGGGAGAGCAGCATTCACAATGACCATACAGAGTCCCACTGGAAAGGTGCAGCTCTCCCTTTTACAGGACATAAAGCTCAGGGCTGAGTGTTATAAGAGTTCATACTTTCAGCCAGTCACTGTTCTATTGCTACCACTCTCCTGAGCTTGTAGATAAAGTGGCAACAATGTGTATTCCTTATCAGAGTAGAAACAGAAGAAAGGTAAAAACAGTACATATATAGAAGAATTAAATGTAAAAGTTGTTATGAATATTCCATTACCTTCTAGTACATTCCGTTGGTTTCTAAGTTGTTTGCTTCATCTAGGTTTTGATAGAAATTTGATTATGAGTACTTGGGGAATTTCTGAGTTTGATTGACAGGGAAGAGTACCAGGGGGAGGAAAACATGAAAACAAATTAAAAAATTAAAAAAACTTTTCCAAAAGAAATTATTAGGTTGATGTCTTTTTTTTTTCCTTTTTTTTTTTTCCTTTTTTT
>VXBW01007755.1:24927-53319 GCA_013400375.1 Thinocorus orbignyianus
TTTTTTTTTTTTTTTCTTTCTTTTCTTTTTGTCAAGGAAACAAGCAAACATATAATCAATATCTCCAAAACTAATTGAACTCTTTTGGGTTTTGGTGTTCCAACGTCAAGCTGAATATCTGAAACCAAACTGCCAGCCTTCTGACCAATGTTATCAGCTGACCCTGGGGCACTTTTTATTCATTTACTATGACATCTTGAAAATAAAGTAATTCAGAAATTATAGTTACAATAGAACATGGTGTTTGACACGTTTTTATAGCATGCAGCTGTTGCAGAGGCTCATAAATTCAAATTTAGATAGGTGCGAAGCTCAAAATAAACTTTATTCTAACCAAATTTTTTTAACACTGAATCAACTGGAAACGAGGTATATCAAAGTCGTTTAGCACTCCGACAACATTAGTAAGGCATAAATTCAGAATGTATAAGGAATTAATATTGCATGACTGACTCAAAAATTCTTAAGCTTTAGAAACAACAATTCAAAAACATGCACAATCTCTCACCTGTAATATAAGAGCTCTCAACCCGTACAGGAGATGAACCGTAGGTGCCATCCCAACCCACACGGGGAGTCCGCAGCTACAGACCTGCTGCTTCCAAGGAAGGCAACTCAAGTTTTTTGCCCTCCAACAGGTTTCACTTATGTGCTAATTGAATCTGATCTGCAGTCATATATGGTCATGCCAGCTCTCTTATTGTCCGAGAGCCACAACTTCCTCATCTTTCGACCCATATGCATATATGCTGACCACCACTGTGTGGGCATGACAAAAGCTGTGGCAAGAAGTTTTTGTAGGCTTTTATCTGGTCTTTGATTGGTCTTTATTAAGACAGGTGCATCCGCCACAGCAACATACTTAACAATTGTTTTCACAGTAAATGTCATAGCTGTATTCACAAACAGCAGCACTACTAAGTATACTTTCCTTCTTTCTGTCTTTCCTTTATTTTTCCATCTCCTGTTATTTCTTCCTTTCTTTCCTCTTTCCTTTTGAAAGTACTGGATGGGAAAGAAAATGTATCCTGAATTTATCAGATCAATCAAAATTTCTGTGTAAAACTCAAATGAATGAACATGAAGAAAAGTAATGAAAACATGCAATTAATTGACTAATGTTTAATCGGTGAATGGAATTAATCCTGGATCCTTCTAGTCAAGCTAGTTTTTTCTGATTTACCTCTTGTTGTTGGACTACTTTTTTCTTGGGAACAGTGAAAACCATCCCTGGCATAACATTATAGCTCTCTGAGAAATCTTTCTTAATCTCATTTCCCTCCTGCACTAAGCACAGAAAACTCAAATGTCAGGACCAGTCTTGGTACCACGCACCCAATAGCTGAGAAACTAGATTATTTCCTGAATGATGCTATTCTCTTTTACTATGGACCCCATGGAGAAATTTCTTCAGACTGGCCCTGTTTTTTTGTTTTTTGTTTGTTTTTTTTTTGTAGGTGCATTCAGTGACTGTTACTTTGTTTATGATTCAGATTTTGTTTGTGACTAAAAAGTTAAGACTGGTTTTTATATTTCCCATTAACTTTCTGCCCTCAGCTCTATTTCACAAGAAATTCTGCCTTTAAAATCCGATAAAAACTAGGTAAGAACTTACTCTTAAAGTTACCATGTATCTAATTTCCTCTTATTCTGATGTGAAGAGATAATCTTGTGAGAAGAAAAGTTGGGTCCACTGTACAGCTCTCTATGTACACTAAAAAAGATTCTTCTTTCTTTACGTATAAGACCGTATCAGCACCTTGAATATAAAAAGTAATTCTGACTATCCCATCTCCCAAGGTCACTCAAGGATATAGAGACAATGGAACTGTAAAAGCAAAGAGAAAGCTAAGGTAGATAATTGGTAAGTATATGATAAGTAAAGATTAAGTTAAGATTAAACAGAGCAACATGAAAAAAATAAGAAGAGTAATAAAGAAGATGTGGTGCTGGTCTGCAAAATCTTGTAGGTTATAGAGAATCTGAATCAGGAACAGTGTTTTTTCAAATGCAAGAACTAGCACATACTCAATGAAATTTATAGGAAAGAAACTAAAGTAAAAAGTATTTTTTTAACACTACGTTTGCTTCATGTGCTTAGAGTGTCTTAAGTCTCAAAAACATAGATGAAATAAAAATGGAATTATTGGGGGAAAAGTGCATAAAGATTATTAAATATGATGATTGCTTATTGCAAATGATTATAGGACACAGTGGGGCATGTATCAGTTTCTATTTGTCCCCTTATAATTTTTAATAAGTACATCTGTTTGTGCTCTTGGAGAAAGGTAACAAGGTACCATTGTTTGACGTTCTTAGATAAAACTAGCACAGATTGTTTCCATTAACTAGAAGGGTGTTGATCAATAATGATGTCATCAGAAGGTCTGAAATTCTCTGTAAGGATATTTTAATAATATGGGAACTTTATCAAAACATCAGACTGAACTTGTGTAAGCTTGAAATTAAAATCTATTTTCTTCATGAGCACATGCTGTCCTGAAGCATTATATATGAATGTGTTTAAAATATCAACGATATTTAGGAAAATGAAAGGTAACCTAGAATAAAACCCACAATTTTTGGGTGGGTACTGTTGGCTTGAGCTTGCTTTTCTGCAAAACACAAAAGAAAATAACCACTAACTACTGGTGAATCACTGGGAGAGATGGAGTTTCAAAAAGTACATCTTTAGTCATGGTTTGCCATTTTCCTGGACTGTCCTGGGCAGTGTGCTAGTTTTTCCTTTGATATTCATGTTTCCAAACTTCAGATGCTTATGATTTTAACAAGTGGCTACCATTTTCCTGAGGCATGGGAAAAAGAACAGGGGAAAATTGTTTTTTAACAGCTTATGTCTCAGCAGAAGCCATATAAGTGGATGACAGTGTAAGTAATGACATTACTCTTTCTAAAATTCCATTACTGCTACACACTTTCATCATACTTTACATGCTTTATGCCACATAAGTACCTAAAAACCTTAATATTATATGCAATGTTTCATTTGTCCGCCCTGAAGGTTTTAAAGTAGGACTTAGAATCAGGACTCCAATGCTTGTGGCAGCTCACTCTTTGTTTTCCCTGCTAGACCTTTTTCCTGAGAATCTTTCCTGACCAATGACAGAATCAAGACAATTGGGCAGGTGGAAATTAGACCTGATACTATAGCTACTATAGCTTTATTTGTTCTAAGCTGATCACACAGAGATTCCAAATAGTGACAGTGATATTATTTGTCATTTCCAGTTAAGAAAGCTGCATGTGGGATGTTTTGGCTTACTGCTGATTTTCTTGTGTTGAAAGCTGAAAGGCTGTGATGGAGGGACAGGCTATGGTCTAAGATAAACTCTTTATGCTTCCTATTAGGCCTACTTGTACAAACACATATCCACTTCTCTTCTAATTAAAATATAAATAGATTAACTAACAGTATCTGTGATTAAAATTCATTATTTTGCTCTACGAAAGGAATAAAGAAGCTTCACATGTCTAGTAGCAGCAGTGGCTGCCCAATGTGAGGTTAGTCCAGTGACAGCAAAACAAATACCTATGTTCTAATTTAAAGACCGTTCTGTTCAAGGCATAAAACTCGTACCTGGATGACTATAAATCTTCCCAACTACTTTTCCTTTGAGTGTCTAATACTACCAGGCCTGACACTCCTTGTTCTGAGTCCTAACTGGCAGGCCAGTGTTTTTCACTGCCAGGGATGGCTTCTCCTTGTCAAAGAAATTTTTCTCCATAGCTCAGCATGCTAACCAAATAAAGAGTACCTCTGATCATCTAGAAAAGGCATGTAGCCCTGTCTTAGAGAAAAGGGCAAAGTCACCAGAGAAATGCTTTTTACCTTAAATCAGAACAGTATAAGGCCTTGATGGAGTAATATTGCTAAAGAGTTCAAATTATAGGGTCAGACTACTGCATGTCAAACTGCTAATGTTTGAGGCTGACCTAGAGATGGAATGTCAGCTTAAATAAAGTGCAGGCTCCTGATGAAACAAAAGCTATTATAAGGATTACACCTATGCACATTACATCATTCTTTGCTCAGAAGTCTAACCACAACTGTAATTGAATGCTCTTTGAACAAATTGTGTTAGAAACATTGTGGCTATATAACAATGCTTGAAACATTTAAAGTATAAGCTCATTTTTATGTAAATCCATAAAAGTAAAATATGGCAATTAGATTGGCATTTATTATCATCCCAGCCCTCATACTGTGTTATGTCTCTCTAGAGAAAAATCCTGATCTGAAAGTACATGAAAGTTTTGTCATTGACTGAGATTGGTACAGAGTTCTATTCTACCCATGTGCTGAAAAAATTACAATTACAGAAGACAAAAAGGAACAAGATAGCACTTGACTACACTAGTAACAGCCTGAAACTGATGAATAGGTCAGTTGTCCTCATTCAGGCTAAGTAGAGGGGCCAATGGGTTGTTTTATAGTATTGTCATATTTTGAAAGAGGAAACTCATCTTCAAAAACCATCAGTTCAAGGTTAGAGTCAGAGAGTAAGAGAATTTTCTCTAACTTGAATTACGATCACAGGGATATTTGTCACAGTCCTTTGCTTTAAAGAAAGGAGGAAAAGAAAGTGTATGAAAAGTAAGGGTAGGAACAAAAAGTGGTTCCGGGGAGAGGGTTCTTCAGAGCAACAGGAAGGCTGCAAAACAGATGGAAAGGTGTGAGTCAGGAAAGTGTGTTCATTGCTATACCATTATGTCTTATAATTGTACCTCCTTTTACCAGGAAAGGCAGTGAAGGCCTTAAGTACTAAGTATGAGAACCTGGATGCTTCTATTTAGAGTTTTGTACTCAGAGTAACTTTGGTACCTATTCCAAACACTTTCTGTGTTTCTCCTATCATGTTCCTGTTAGCATGTTCTTGTTATTTTTTCTTTTATGCAATAGTTTTGAAGCAGTAAGAAGCAGAGCTTTTTAGTATGTAGTTCACATTCAAGGTATGACCTTTGTTGTCATTACTGTATATTAGGCCATGCATTTTTTAAAGAACTGATTGATTCTTTGGAAGCTTGTTCACCTCTTCATCTTTTATAAATTATCTGCTTTATTGCTATTAATGATGTCCTTGTAACCATCTTGTAGTTTCCTTCTTTTTGTGTTGAGTTGCTTCTCTTATTGCACTGACATATATTTATATCTATATATAAATATATGCACATTTCTGACTATCATATCTCAGGTCAGTCACTTACTGAGCCCCGGTTCTGATTCTGACTTCAGTCAACTGTCTCTTTATTCTCTTTTCAACCTTGATTCTGTAATACCTTCACACAACTTGTGCTGTACATGACTTAGATTTTCCACATATACGTAGTCAATATTGTATTCAGTCCTGGTCCACAAGATATCAGTTTACTCTTTGATATAGACAACTACTTGTCACTTTCTAATTTGGTTGTATACCTCCACTGTGGCACAGTAAATTCTCCATCTTTCATAGGAAGTATAATGCTAGATAATTCAGTATGACAGCATACATGGTAGATCAAAAAAAGTAAACACTCAACCTACATGAAACAGATATTATGTCCCAGATTATGGCTAATGGAGAACTAAACTATGGCTTCTTTTCAATGTCTCCTTCAAGGATTTTATTTTTAGCAGTCCTCTGTAATAATCTTAATAAGAATGCCTTCAGAATTAATAGATTTTTGCATCTTTTTAGTCTTACAGAGGAGCCTTCCATTACCAATTTCTTTTTTCCTCTTTATGCCTTGTTCTCTTTGTAGTATGTTTTATATTACACTGGAATGGTGGGCAGATACAGAGTGACTGCATTCCCTTTTTCAAACAATTTCCTTGGCAAACTTGTGCTTGTCTACATCTAACCTATATTGTGTTCTAAAAACAAAAAACCAAGCAAATATATAAATACAATGTTAAGCACCCTAAATTAAACTTTTCAACTACTCTATAAACATTGGACTCTACCTGTAGAATTTTTGTTCTGTTGCAGGATAGATACCAGAGAGTCTGGCACGCATGCAGTGCTTGGCATCGGTTATTCATTTGGTTCTTGTGTGTTTGTTAATGTCTCTCAACTGGATTTGAGAGAGATTTGAGTCTGTTCTGAAGGCCTGGTCTCAACTGATCTTGGCAAAACTCAAAGTATTGCTCAACTAGGAAAGGAGGACGTGTTAGAACTTGTTGGCCACAGGTCCTGGGGAGGTTGAGATAACATTGCTTAGAAGGAACAGAAAATGCTTGCTTTGTATAGGAACAATTAGCGGGTCATGTCAAAAGAAGGAGGTATTGTTCTGGCTTAAGATAAGGAAAAAAGTTGTTAACGTTAGCATTAGCCAATCAGTAATAAAGCAGCCAATCAACGAAAAACATGCTACCTTCTGATGCTACCTTCCGATATGTATAAAACGGCACGAGAATTGTAATAAAATCGACATCTTGCTTGCATCAAGCTGCGTCCCAGTTCTCAATTGCGGCACTGTTCCAGTATGAAGCTTAATTTTTTTATGATTTATTTCCTCTACACCCACTCAACCTTAAGTTTCTGTCCGTTTGACATCATATTATCAATGGCTCAGAGTGTACATATGAAAAATACAACTTGAACTGGAAAGCTAACTCTTTTCCACTTTTTTCCTTGTGAGAGCTTCATGGGTATGATTGTAAAGGACAAGACGGGTCTTTAGGAGTCAGAATAGGTCTCAACGGAAACCTTAATATAACTCAGTGTACATGTACTGCATGTTCCTCAATGGATCAAGACCAAAGAATGATTTAATCTTTAAAAAGTATCAAAATGCACATATTTCTAGGTAAGAAGAAGAGCAATCAACGAGCACGTTAGTTGATAATGACACAGTTGATAGTGATACAGACATCTTAAGACATAACAAACACGCATTTCCAAAAAAAGTAATCAAAATGCAGGCTTAATTTCTTAGGTGTGTGTTTTAGAATGTGTTCAGACACTGAATCAGTTCTCAGAGTATGTTTTTATAAGGTTCAACTCTATGCTTCAAATTGAGTAAAATTTGACAGGATAAAAAGATAAATGTCTTGCATAAAACACAAAGCTTGACAGGACTAATTTACATTAGTGTGTTCAATCGTGGCTATCCCTTGTACATCTAGAAAAATTCATTTTCTGCTCCAGAAGAACAGAAGAGGAGAAAGTTTCAAGTGACTGCAGTGTAATGTCAGGTAGAAGAGAAGAGAAGGAGCGGGAAAGTAAGAAGGAAAAGTGGAGTAGGATGAGAGGCCATGGAGGATATAAGAGCAAGAATACGGTTATTTTGGGAGAGAATAAACTTACAGGGATACTGCCATTTGATTTATTGCCATATATGATAGAAGAACATGTAGGGCTAACTAAGGTTATGTAGAATCTGAAACCACAATACATCACACTATACCGCCGTAAGCATATTTTTCAAACATTAGCAAGCCACAAATCTAAACCACATTGTGTGTGTGAAACTGAAACTGCTTTACAGTTTGCACTACAAGCAAAAGTGCATCATTTTAACTGACATTTGGACTAACTGTCAACCAGAAAACTCCTTGTGTCAGTTGCAGCGTATTGGATAATTCTTTATCGTCTACAGTTAGGATGATAAAATGTTATGGGCAGCAATACTTAGAATATGCTACTGTACTTCCAGACCAATTTGATTTCAGACAATATCCTGAAAGAGGTGACTAAAATTTACTAGATTCTATGATGAAAATTTGTTCAGAATTTTGTAGTTGCTGCCAAATCTGTGCATATATGTAATACTATATTACATATATGTATATAGCATATTATTTGCTTTGACTTTCTTAAACTTTCTTGAAGGAAAGAAGTATCTCATGCTTTTTTTATCAGAACATTATACCACTATTTAAATACCACAAGTTAAAATTATACCAAGACAGGCAGAAAAGAAATAAGCTTGTTTTGCCAGTATTGCTGTAAGAACTGCAATTTATTCTCTAATATACCACTGAACTTTCATTACATTAACTGACAATTACAATGGGATTTGTAGAGTTGTAAATAAACAGTGCCACAATCATAGAACTTTTCGCAGAAATCTCAGCATAGGGTCACGGTTTATGGAAATGTAATTTACTGTTAACTTAACCTTTGTTGACCTGAATTCTGGAAGACCAAGAAACAGACTTATATCTAAAACATGTATCCTTTATTGTTTTGAAGAGATCACTCTAAACTTTTATATTTAGCAGGTTAAGGTACATAGAATTTCTGAAATATCAGTTTTTCTTCCACCGACTACATTCTGTCATCTTCATGTTTTAAGAAATATTCTCCACAAACTTTTGGAAAAACAAAAAAAAAACAAAAGAAAAGATGTTTTCTATGTATTTAATTTCAGGTTTATTACAGATATCTCCACCACAGCTAATACTTGAAGTAGTCTTGTATATTTTCTTCAGTATTTTCTATGCTTATCTATTAATTTACTTTGGTATCTTGCTCTTAGAATATGAACTCTATAAATGAAAAATGCTTCCATTATTACTGTTACTTCACTGTAACATAGATCTAGCAACTACTGTATGTAAGCATTAATAAAGGCTCTGTATCTAGTTACTAGTACCCATTCTACTCCAAATACCATCCCCTTTTTTTAAGATAGACAGCTGTTATTATGGCTATACTGCAATTGTACATGCTATATAATTTACTAGTATATTCTCACAATTCATTTGAATGAGTGAAGGGTACTTAAAACCAGATACAAAAAGAAAAAGTGAAGAAGCAACAAATATACTCCTACATGATTAATAGTTCTTGTTTAACTACTTACAGATTCTTGAGTGTGACCTCTGGACTGTCCTAAATTATTGCTGGTAGTGGTACATGTCAGGCAGAATAAATGCTTTATCTGTGTGCCTGATAGTTTGTCTTAAACAGCTCTACACTAATACTTTTCTACAGAGTTAAAAGACTTTCATTATTTTCAGTAAAATCAATGAACAAAAACTTAACCATTTTTCTTTTATTCCTTCTCAAGCAGTATGTATACTTGAATTATGAAGGAATTTAGGTTTTATATAGTGTAGTCTTTTTGTCTGATGAATAAACCCAAAGTGTTGTTTCCCAGTTTATGAATTATTACATTTGGTATATGAACTTTTGAGACAATTTGAATTTCAGATAAACCCCATGAAGTTTATCCAAGTTGGCTATTAGTGTAACGTGACTGAAGACTGAAGAAGTCCTCAGAAAATTTGGAAGTGGTGATAGGTTTGTCTTGTCTGAAAGACTGACATGGAAAGATCTCCTTGTCATTCCTTCCTTTTCAACTCAGTTCAGTGCTTCCGAAAAATCTGATTGTTTGAGACTGATTTCCAGGAGCTGATCTTCAAGAATAAGTTTAAAATACATGGCAATTTTTTCACATTTATTGGATTAATTGATTGTATATTGTGAGTTAAAATAAATCTCTAGTTGACTTTGAACGTAGCTGAATCTTTCAAGTTTCAGTCACTTTTCCCTGCAAGGTTGATTGAAGCAATATCTTACATTTAATACTAGTCACTATTGTGGGATACTTGCATTTCCCACCCTTAACCTGGCTAATAATTCTTAAAACAGGTATGTGAACAGTGGTTTTGATAGGAACATCCTAAACTTCCTGGGAGAACCTTTGCCCAAACTGATCGATTTAGAGATGAGGATAACTATCAGACTTCTTAACAGTAAATTGGAATTACAATGAGACTTTAGAACTGAAGAGGAACTCAGCTGAGAAAGAAGTGTAAAAGAAGCATGAGAATTTGAAAAATTTTAAGTTGTAAAATTGTGAGGGAGAAACCTAGAAGTGCAAACAGTAATCAAAATCTATTTAAGCACTGGTAAAAATCTCCCAGCGGTATCAGGACCTCTGCTTTGGCCAGCCAGAGCCATCAGAAGCTGTGACAAGCTTGAATCCTGGCATCCTGACAATCTGTGACAATCTGTGGGTGAATGTGGTTTTGTTGGGGGGCAGCACAGGTGCACATAAAGATGGAGCACACATATGTCTCACAGAAGATGTGTGTAAGTGAGAGAATCCATACACTCAGGAAAGCAGAGGTGTGTGGTTGTAGCCTATATTGCCTGTGAGAGTGTGTGCATTCAATTCTGTGTGTACATGCATGTAGGTGGGAGGTTTCAGCATTTTGGAACTGATTATAGAGGGATGTTTATTAACATTTTATAAGTTTCTAATATGGAGGTTTATATGTTGCATTGCTGATATTGATCCTGAATTGCACTGATTGCCTGTTAATTATGTGTCATTAATAAATAAATAAATGTTTTGATCCTGATTTGATTTAAAACACATGAACTAATCAGTTTTTCCTTGTATTGTTACACTGGTTGCATCCAAACCTTAATAATTTAATGGACTTGTATTATCATTAAGAAAACATATACATGTTTTTATGTACATATAGCACAATTTGTCAGTTATGGATGATCCTTTATGGGAGGATCAAAAGATGTGCTACACTCTCCTTCTTGCTTTACATTTAATTTACAAAGGAAACATACATCTTAAAAATAAATAAGAAAAAAAAGAGGCATAATCACATTTTCTTGTATCCTAGTTTATACACATTATATCACAACTGCTGGAAGTACATTTTCTTTATTAAATACAGTGCAATGTTAGGCATTCCTACATTACAAATAAACAGCAATAAAAGTATTAATCCTAGAAATATATGTGAAATATGATAAGGATTCATCCTAAATCTAGTAACTTGCAAGTCAAAAGATTAATTAAAGTCCAAATCTAATCAAACTAGGCAGCATTGATTTTCATGCCCCAAATGAAAATTCTATGTGGATAACAGAATAAAATTATCAATTTTCTGTAAATGCTGATGAAGTTCGCTAAGATCTTAAAATGTTTCTGAAAGCAGCTCAAAACCTGAGCAAAAAGCACTTAACACTTTCTCTCGAACCACCAAGAACTGGAATAACTTTCTATGCAATTGTAGGACTCCTTAGAGTGTCTGATTTATATACATGTCAGAAAGTATAAACTGTAGATGTGTGCTATTTCCTTCTAATCCTATTCTTGTTATAAAAAATAGTCATTCATTGTCATCTTTCATATTTTTATTACTAGTATTAGTTAGAGTTCTGTCTTGATTTCTTACAATATAGCTGCGCTGCTTGTCTGTACAAACTATATTCATTAGCATCATGATCTATTTTTGATCGAGTCAATCCTTTTTCACTGTCTTGATGTTCTTACTTAATTTACTTAATTGTTTTTCTTTGTCAGAGCTGTTAGTTCCTGGGATTTAAGGGGTGTGTTAGTTCCTCTGCTTCCTCTGACAGTTTATTTACCTCAGGGAGGAAGTATAAGAACTGGACAAGCACACAATCTCCAAATCTGAGTTTCTTCCTCTTACCTTGGTGTTCTTAAGAATACTATAGAATGATGTTTAGCCTTTATTTTTTTCTTTATTTACCTAAAACTAAATAACCATTGACCAAAAAATGTATTCTTAATTTATTTCCAAAGAACAAGGCTTGTAGTTTCTTCCTACCTAGAGATGATCTAGTTGAAGTGCAGCTCCGCATACTTTTTCTCAGCCTAAATCAATCAATTTCCCTATTTGTTTCACAATGTAATAACACAAAGAATTCAGCACACCAGCAGCCATGGATAGCAGACAGCAGCTCAAAACTAACTTGGGGTGGGGGGCATCAGTTATTTTACTATCTGTAAAATAACATTATAGCTTTGAAAAAAACCATGTTTTTGCAAACGTGTTGTCACCTGACACAACATACTATAAATTTAGCATTACCTTCCCTGATACAGCACATTCATTGTATAAAACGTGTCAGAAACTGGTGTGATTATCATGGCTGATGTAAAATAGCAGTAGCTTGTATTTTTCCTGGGGAAATCTCCTAACAACGGTTTTATAAAGGTACCTATGAAAACATCTTAGAATCTTGAACCAGACTTCAGATTTACAACAGCAAAACAGGCATGGAAGAGGGAAACAGTAAAATCATGCAATAGAATTACAGGGCAGTTTGGTTTGGGAGGTACCTTTAATGGTCCGTCTAGTCCAAACACTCCTGCAATAAGCAGGGACCTCTTCAAGTAGATCAGGTTGCTCAGACCCCTATCCAGCCTGCTTTTGAATCTTTCTAGGTACATCTACCACCACTCTGGGCAACCTGTTCCAGTGTTTCACCACCACCATAAAAAAAATCTTCCTTATATCTAGTCTGAATCTTCCCTCTTTTAGTTTAAAACCATTACTCCTTTTCCTATCACAACAGGCCCCGCTAAAAAGTTTGTCTTTCTTATAATCCCTCTTTAAGTACAGAAAGGTTGCAATGACTTCTCCCTGGACCCTTCTGTTCTCCAGCCTGAACAACTCCAACTCTCTCAGCCTTTCCTCATCAGAGAGGTGTTCCAGCCCGCTGGTCATTTTTGTGGTGGGAATCTTCTGAATCAACACCAACAGGTCCCTGTCTTTCCTGTGCTGAGGATTCCAGAACTGGATACTGTACTTCAGGTGGGGTCTTACCAGGGTGCAGTAGAGAGCAAAATCAATTCCCTCAAATTGCTGGCTATACTTCTTTTGATGAATCCTGGGATGCAGCTGGTTTTCTGAGTTGTGAGTGCACATTGTCTGCTCACGTCCAGCTTTTCATCCACCAATACCCCCAAGTCCTTCTCAGGAGGGTCACTTTCAAGACCTTCATCCCCCAACCTGTATTGATACCGAAGGTTTCCCCAACCCAGATGCAGGACTTTCCACTTGGCCTTGTCGAACCTCATGAGATTTGCACATGGGTCCACTTCTCAAGCTTGTCCATGTCCTGCTGGATGGCATCTCATCCCTCAGGCCTGTTAACCACACTACTCAGATTGGTGTTGTCTGCAAACTTGCTGAGGGTGTACTTAATCCCACTAACTATGTCACCGATAAAGATATTAAACAGTACTGGTGCCAAGTACAGACCCCTGAAGGACACCACTTGTCACCGATCTACATTTCAACATTGAGCCATTGACCACTACTCTCTGGATGTGACCATGCAACCAATTCCTCATTCACCAAACAGTTCACCCATATAATCCAATTTAGAGAGAAGGATGTTGTGGGGAACAATGTCAAAGGCCTACAGAAGTCCAGGTAGATAACACCCATTGTGATGGATGTTATCAATTATCAATTTGCCAGTTTTGTTTACAGGGGAGTATGCTTTCTTTGGCTGTCCTTTTCTGGCTGAAATACCTGTAGAAGCCCTTCTCATTATATTTTTGTGTGCCTTGGCAAGTTTAGCTCCAGCCACACCTTGGCCTTCCTGACCCCATCCCTACACAACCAGGCAGCATCCCTAAACTTTTCCCAGGATGCCTGTCCTTGCCTCCACCCCCTCTGCATCTCTTTTTTGCCCTTGAGTCTGGCCAGCAGGTCTTGAATAACCATGCCAGTCTCTTGCCCTTCTTTTCTGATTTCTTACACCTGGGAATTGAGAGCTCTTGTGTTCTGTGGAAACTGTCCTTGAAGATCTGCCAGCTGTGTTGTGCTGCCTTGTCCCCGAGGGCAGTTTGCCAGGGGTTTCTTATTGATTAAATCCTTGACAAGCTGGAATTTCGCTTTCCTAAAATTCATGGTCCTGAGTTTACTCTTCACCTGACCTTTATCCCTCAGGAATGTGAACTTCACCAGTGCATGATCATTGCAGCCCAGGTTGCCCTGGGGAACTTATCCTTTACCAAGAGTTTCAGTATTTTTTGCTTCTTTTAAGAGAGAAACTGATAAAACATTTGTTGATTTACACTAATCACATTTTTTTAAGATGTCTTTTTCTTAATAGTATAATTCTAGAATAAAAAAGAATCATTGTAACTTAATGATAGCTTTTGTTTCATTCTTTTGCAAAACAGACCATTGTTTTCATGCTAATCACTAGCTTTTTAGTGGAGAATAAAGAAAGAGAAAGGGAACAGAAAAGTAAGGAAGACAACAAAGAATTCTGTCAGATGCTGACACTAAGTATATGATATTTATATATGAATGCTATGTGTATATATTCATATCACATGTGAATATTCAATGGTCTATTGAATATATTGAAAAATATACTCAGTGTTATGGCAGGAAAGTTGAATCAAATTAGGGGCAGAATTTTCTTAGGAAATTAAAATACAGGTTACTTAGAAGTGAGAAACTAGCTTACCTGGGAGGAGAGCTTCCAGTATCGGAAGAACCAGATTGAATAGGACAAAACTTACTGACTAATATAATAACTGAGTTGCTAGTGAAATTCAGACTGACTGACTGGACAAAGACAGCTGGGTTTATGCATAAGAAGAAGTAGCGGCTATTAAACATGTACATTTCTGCCTACACTCAAGATGAACACAAGATCTTACTGATTTCTTACACATGTAAAAATATTCCTACCCATGTAGTAGAAAGGCCAAAAAGCACAGTTCAGACAAATTCTCATTGTTTTATTTCTGTATAAATCCTATACATTTTTTGCTCATATATAGTCATATTTATTATTTATCTCTTACTCACATATTTCATATAAATCACTTACATGTAACGTTTGTTCACTTCAGGGCAAAGGGTACTTTTTTCTGTAGAGGAATTTTAGTTGCATTGTAGTATTCTTTCATAGCACACTCATTTTCTGCATGTTGAATGATACAGTAGATGATTCCTCTAGGTCAGTAAATGAATTCCTAATATACCAGCATCTAATTCTAAGTTTCTTGACAATTACAGAGTAGAAAAAAATTAGAGGAAAAATTAACTCTAGCAACAATGTGTGGGAGGGATGATACACAGTAAAACGACCATAAGATCACAGCTAGTAGGGAGATTAAGTACTGTATTAGCACTAAGTGATTAACATGCAGAAGACTAAAATGACTAATATGACATCAGCAAAGAAAACATTGTTCTGTCACTTATATTGTGTCAAAATGTGCTTGATGCCTCATAGATGTTTTTTATAAAAGAGGTTTATTGATCTCTGCCAAATAGTATGCTGTTGTAATTACATATCTTCAGCATAGGAAAAAAGCGAAAGTTTCTCAATAAGTATTTTTGGATGAGAAACGGTGAACTGAAGAAAATTATATCTTTATCAAAAGTGAATTAAATTAAACTTTTGAATCTGTCATTTCTGATAGGGATGTGAAAAGAAGAGTTGTGATATTAAGAGATTTTGTAGAATCACTTGATATTTAAGAAAGGTTATGGGATAAAATTTTCATAATATTAATTCATTGGGAACTTGTTGTGTAATCCAATGAGATAATGAGAATGACAAGAGGGTAAAGCCAAAGGGATTACAATTTTTAAAAATAATGACCTATGCTGTCCTTTATATTCATTTTGCATCCCTGCTCTGAAAACAAGACAAACAGAATTTCTTACAGGAAAGCTGAATCCATTTTTTAATATAAGATCAAATAGAGTTTTATTTCTTGTGGTGAATTTCATACTAACTTCTGATACCATGTTTGCAAACAGTATGAAAATGTTCCATGAATGAGATGGAGATGTTTCGAGGGAGAAGAGATAACTGGATTTTTTTGCCAGGTTACTTTTATTCCTTTTTGTACTTCTATCATTTCAGTTTAAGTTTGACTTAGTTGTAGACAATCGTGGCCTGAACAAAGTCATGCTACCACTGGGTGCTGCTGTACCAGACACATTAGAGCTCCAATACGAACTGGAGTCAAAGCCAACCAAGAGGTATGCTACCACTGGTGGGTTTTTTTCCATTCCTTTGGCAGCAGAATGTAGGCTGCAGTTTGCTTGCATGTAGATGGGTCTGCAATAAACCTTGAATTGACTGCCCCAGGCATGGAAACACAGACCCACCATTTGCCCAGGGACTTAACCCAGACTGCATTGGAAAAGGTTGATGCCTCTGAATACCCACAATACGTCAATGACATCATTGTGTGGGGCAACAAGGCAGAAGTGTTTGAGAAGGCAAAAAGAGTGATTTGGATTCATCTGAAAGCTATTTTCACCATAAAAATAAGGATGTTTAAAAGACCTGCACAGGAGATTCAGTTCTTGGGAATAAAATGACAGGATGGAAACTGTCATGTAAATGTGATCCACAAGATATCAACTGTGCCTCCACTGGCTAACAAGAACGAAACACAAACTTTACTAGGCCTTGTGAGATTCTGGAGAATGCATATTACAGGTTATACTCAGCTTGTGAGCCCTCTCTATTAAGTAACCTGAAAGAGGAATTATTTTTAGTGGAACTTTGAGAAATAACAAGCCTCTGAGAAGATCAAACAGGAGGCAGTTCATGTAGCAACCCTTGGGTCCATCCAGACAGGACTGGCTGTGCAAAATGTACTCTGTATGCAGCTGGGGAGCATGTTCTCACCTGGAGCCTCTGGCAGAAAACATCAGGAGAAACCTGCCGCTGACCATTAGGATTTTGGAACCAGGGCTATTGAGGATAAGAAGCCCATTACAAGCAGCATATGAGGAAATTTGAGCTACTTCAGAAGCTGTTGATACAGAAATATATCTCCTCTTGTCACTATAATTGCCTGTGCTAGATGCTACACTAGATGTTCAAAGGAAACACCCCCACTATGCATCATGCAACAAATGCTACATGGATTAAGTGGGTAGTATTGACCGTGTTATGAGCTCAGCTGGGGAAATACAACCTTCCATGAATCTCTAAAGAGCTCATGGACTGAACAGAAGACAGAGATTTTGGATCATTGCCTGAGGAGGTGGCTGGTGCCCAAGAGGCACCACCATATAATTAGCTACCAGAAGATGAAAGGCATGATTTGTTTACTGGTGGATCCTGTTGTATTGTAGGAAACCATTGGAAGTGTAAAGCTGCTGTGTGAAGTCCCACACAACAAGTCATTGAAGTCACTGAAGCACAAGGTGAATCAAGTCAATATGCAGAACTGAAAAACATGCAACCAGCCCTAGATCACTGAATGAGAAAAGTGGCCAGTAATTCATCTCTGTACTGACTACTGGATGGTGGTTAATATCCTGTGGGGGTGTCTACAGCAGTGGAAGAACAGTTGGCAACACAAGGATAAATCCATCTGGGCTGTTGTGGCAGGACATCACAGCCTGGCTATAAAACATTGCTTTAAAGGTACATTCTATAGATGCTTACATGTTCAAAAGCCACATCACCGGAGAACATCAAAACAATGAACAAGTGGACAAGGCTGTCAAAATTGACGCAGCTCAGCTGGATCTGGACTGGGAGCATAAGGGTGAACTATTTGTAGCTCAGTGGGCCCACAAAACATCAGGACATTTAGGGAGGGGTGCAACATACAGATAGGTTTGTGATTGAGGGGTGGACTTGACCATGGACACCATCACACAGTTAACTCATGAATGTCAAATGTGCTGCAATCAAGAAAGCCATATGAGTAAAGTCTCCTTGGAATTCAGGGCTGTGGCTACATTTTCAATAGAGTGAGGCCTGGCCAATTGACTGTGTCGAACCACTGCCATGAACAAGCCAGGGGAAGCGCTACATATTCACCATGATGGAAACAATCATTGATTGGCTAGAAACACACTCTGTAAACCATGCCACAGCTCAAAACACCATCTTCAGACAGGCAAATTTTGAGGTGACATGATAGCTCAGAAAAAATTGCATCAATGGGATTAATTTCTGAAATAACCTCATAAACTCCTGGGCCAAGAAACACAGCATTGAGTGGGTGTATCACATCCACTATCACCCACAAGCCTCTAGAAATACTGATAAATAGAATGGACTGCTAAAGACTATATTGAGAACATTGGGCAATGGGGTGTGAAAGCACTGAGATATAACTTAAGCAGAAACTATTCAGCTGGTTAACACCAGAGGATCTGGTAACTACCCCAGTACAGTCCAAAAAAGCCCCTGACATACTGTGGAAGAAGATAAGGTCCCCGTAGTGCACCCAGGAAAGTGACTGGAGAATTTGGTGTGGATTGGTCCTCCCACGGCAAACCTGTTCGTGGGATTGGTTTTGCTCAAGGACCTGGGTGTACTTGTTGGGTAATGTGGAAGGATGGGGAGACCCAGTGTGTCCAGGAAATTTAACCTTGGAGGAAAAATAATCTGTGACACAAGTTTTATGTTGTAGGAAGTAATGTAGCAGGAACAACCTGAAGTGACAAAGAACAAGCTTCACAAGGAATTGGATGAGTGCAACAATGACCCAAACCAAGCCGTTGTTGGTGCCCGTCAATCAAACATGTTGCTTCTATCCTGAGCACCCATCTTCACAGACAGGACCCCAGTTATAGCCTGTTCTTATGAACATCTGGAATAGTGGAGGAATGGGAGAATAATACCTATGTGTTAAAGGACAGAGGATAGTAGTTAATAAGAATGTAAAAATCTGTATGTTGGGTACAAAGATGGCTCAAGTATGTTGTATAAGTTGTAAGTGTTGGTAAAAAAGGATTTCAGTAGAATTAAATACAATGGGATGGCTAGAATATATATATATATATATATACGTCTATAGTAGCCCTCATAGTGTTGTGCCTTGTACTAGTAGATGGAAAGGTTGTTATCAATGCACTTTGTTACGGTTACTGCTGAGCAGCTCTTGAACAGCAAGGCTCACACTCCAACATTTCTGCCCCTTCACCACCTTAAGGGCCAGTAGGCTGTGGGTGGGTAAGCTATTGGGAGGGGACATACACAGGACAGTTGGTTCATTGTCTTCATTGGTTACTTTCATTGGTAAAGAAAGAAAAAAATCCCCAACTTCTGCTTTTTCTATATTGCTCTGACTTCACACTAAGTTGCTCAGTAAGTTGCTTAAATATAATCTATTAATATTACATTAAATAAGTTAAATTGATATATGTACATGTTCTACCTGAAAGATGGCTTTAAAAAGAGTGTATGGGTTTACATATATCTGCAAGAATAAATTTATATGTACATAAATATATAACGCAACCTGTGTTCACAGCTATTTTTAAGCTTTCCACATCATGCAGTTGATAAATGTCAAATTAATAGTGGAAAAATCAAAACAAGAAAATGAAAGACATTTTAAAATCAATTTACTAATCAGATCACAGGCAGTTAAAATATTTTATCAGTACTTGTGAACGGAAAAAAAACAAAACCTTTCAAAACTTTTCCATTAGCATTAGCTGTTTGAAGTGTATTACTCAGTCTTTAATATCTATTCTGACCATTCTCAAATTTATTTTAGTTTTCTGTTTAAGCTGTTCCAGAGCACATAGACTGTCCTCTGTTGAGCAATTTGAGAGACTGCCAAATAAAGACTTAGCCAGTGTTATCTTTCATAAAATTATTTACCATATCATAGCTTTATAAGATTAGAAATTCAATATAGCTGATTTCCATGTCCAGGCTTTATTTTGATGAGAGTGGTGTTTGGGAAAGAAGGAAGAGATAAGAGAGAGGAGAAAAAATGGAGAATTATCAGAGATAGTCTGACATTTACCATAGAAACTGGACAGTCTTTACTAAAATTAATATTAATAATCATACCTGCGTGTCATTGTAGAAAAGGGTTTATGCAAGTAAATTCATAACATTTATGCTGTTAATTATGTGAAAAAGTCAAACTCATGTATACTAAAAATGCACCTGACTTTTTTCAGAACTGAATAGATAAAAAAGTACTAATGAAGAATACTGAACAACAGATAATTTATTGTTTATGTTTTTTTAAAAGTAAGAAAAAACTAAAAAGTGTGACCTTAACTTATTTAACTTCACATTGATGAGGAAGGCTGCTGGTAAATCAAAATGGTTAATATCAACAAAGAAAAATTAGTGGTTTTGAAGGGTTTTGGTCATTAATTTGGAAAAAGTTTCATCTAGATAGACATTCCTGGATTTTTGATTGCGTTAATAACTAACAGTTCTGTGCTAAAGGCAGACTGTATTTTCTGTGTAGTCATTAGAAAATAAAAAGCATTCTTGAGTTTGACTAGGATCTTAATAGGCCAGTACCTTTGAGAGATCACAAAGATCCTATGATTGAGGGATTACACTGAGGTTCAGAAATGCGATCAGCAGTAATCTGCCACAGGTTTCTGATACAATCTTGAAAGAGTCACTTAGGGTACGTGTGCACTAATCAGCACCAAATCATGACTGAGCTAACTTGAAAATCAAAAGTGACGTAGGTATTAGGGATGTATTGCTAATTAACTGTAACACAGTGTTGCACTGTATAGCTTTATTAGCTAACACCTTTGCACGGCAGTACTTCATGTTAGGTGAATGTATCCAGCAATGAATTGACCACAATTAAGGCCATTCTCCATATGCACACTCCTGCACCACTTTTACAGCAGCAGTCACTGCTACACATCTTTCTTCTTCCCCATTTCTCCTCTACTCCTCCTTTAGGTTTAAGTAGCATCCTTCCTTGTCAGCTAATTTGTAGCTAACTTTTAACCTATTATGGACAGAGCACTGTACTGCAAAACGTAGGCAGAATTAGTCCCTCTGATCCTTAGCTATAATCACAGGAACACAAAGACTTTCTTATTCTTCTCTCTTTCTGTCTTTCCTATAACCATTTTAAATTGCTTAAATTGTAATTTCTACACATTGGTTCCTATTATATGGACAACTCTGGATCTAAACTGCAGCATAGCTGGTCCGTTGTGGGTGTGGCCATGCAGTCAGACTATAAAAGACATGAGAAGACAGAAGTATATATAAAAGCTCTAGTTTGACAAATAGGTGGCAAGAGTTTTCTAGATGCAAAATAGTACTGATGTATTTTTGCTTGATAAATGCTCAAAATAGGAATTTCATAAATGAAGGGATTTTTGCAGCAATTTTTTCATATTCTTTACCAAAAGTGTTACATCATCTCAACATCAGAACGTATGATATCACAAATCTACATATAGTCTAAGATTAGGAGATAATTATTTTTTGTTCATCACTGATACTCCAAGAAACATGATGTGTGTCTGAAATCTCTGCATAAGTACCAGGAATAATTTTACCAAAGATTAGCCAAACAAAGACAGGATAGATCAGATTTTGGAGTTCCCCACACCACCATAACAGATGGTACTTACTTAAACTAGACTTCTACATTTCAGATGGATAAGATTGGATGAGACGAATCTCATCCTGTGGTACTGTATGTCAGATTAAGTATTAGCAGTACAAAGATTAAGAAAAATTAATCCTATATAATTTAAACAGAATGATATTAATTTCTTTCATACTCATCTCTGGAAAACCCATTTCTCTACAGGCAATTCCTATTAACCTCTTTATCTCCCACTCATTCTATCTCACAAGAATTTGACTGTCTTCCTTTCAGTCACTTTTTGCTGTACCCTTTATTTTCTTTCCTCTTTCTCAAAAAAAGACCCTTTGCCTATGTCATGCTGCATTCACTCAAGTTTTGAGTATACCACTGCCTGACTTTCTTTTTTAATTCTCATTCCAGGCAGTAATCACTGGAGAGTCTTTTTCTTTTTCTTCTTGTCCCCCCCTCAGAGAAAATATGAGGGGTTTTGTTTTTGTTTTGGGGTTTTTTTTTAATTATTATTATTATTATTTGTAAGCAAACATGTTACTGGGATGCATATTTCTTCAATTACCACTTCAGTTTATAAGACAGTCTGGTGAAGCTATGCAGTTTTCTGGAACCACGGATATTTCCTTGTGCTGTACCTCACAGTTCTCACAATATTAAGGAAATTAATTCCTGTGTAATAATAGCAGTGCAGTTAATCGTGAATTAACATCACAGGTTGTGCTCTTTGTTGTTAGAAGAAAACACAGAAAAAGTAATGTCTCTGATCTACAGTAACTGAGCATTATGTTGATATCAGGGACATTTCAATGGAAAACATTTCACTTGCTAAAAAATACATATGTGTGAGTGTGTATATATGTACATATGTATACTGTACATTGTGTATATATGTAGATTGAACTATTCAATAGCTGAATATATATTTACATTTCCAAGTACATATGAGTGTATATATATATAATATATATTTGAATTAGCTACGTCAAACTAGTATAAATTTCAGTTCTTCATAGCCTAACTAATATTTCAATGTATTTCACATTCCTTGACTATATGGAAAATTAATGTTAATAATAATTACTGATAGGAACATCAACTTAGTAATTCAAAACATCTATGCCAATTATCTTATTACTATATTATTTTATTACTTTATTACATTATTGTCAATTACTGCAATTATGTTACTCAGCAGAGCCGATATTGCTCAGAGGAATTTCAAAGAATTTAGTTCAACATAGCAACATTTATCATTAGCACGTTAATAGGAAGTTCTATGTTGGAATTAAAACACACAGCTTTATATATAAGTGCCTGAAGAAAATAATTATCTAGTTAGGCATGCTTTTTCATGATAAATAACATATGACATTGTTTTCAGAAACAGGAGAGTAGAGTACTGCTGGATGATTTGTTAATTATCCAAAAATTTCTAATGCTTATGGCTACCAGTTACTAATTACTGGTGAAATTTAAAGTTTTTGAGAGCTGACTGGTACACATCCTTGGCAACCAGACTCCGGATTTAGCTAACCGTAAAAGCACCTGGAAGCTCAGGGTGGATATTTACCTCTGAATTTGGTATTATCTCTTGTGGGTTTTCCCCATGCATCAGCTTTCCACTGTTTTTGGCAACTGTAACTGTAACTGCAGTTGAGACTGATATGTCCTCATTCTTCTGCACCAATGAAAAATTAATTCAGATTGGAGGGCAGTGAAAGTATGGCAACTAGAATGACAGGGAAAATAGACAACTGTGTATTTTGAAGGACACTAAAAGAAATTGATTTATCTAGCTTAGGAAAAGAAGATCAAGGGTGTTTACAGTTGAATTCCTTAGGAATTCTGCAGGAAAAAAAACATAAAAAGCAAAAAATCTCAAGAGATAAATATATATAAACAGACCATTGTGGAATTCAACATGGAATTTGGAAGATTTTTCACCACTGAGGTGAAACTTCAGAACATGCATTCTAAGAGGAACAGAAGGAATGAAAAGACTGCAGGAACAGGTTCCATCTGTAAAAGAGATGATAAATACATATTTACTATCATAGCAGAGAAATAACCTTGACAGAGTCTGCTGTCTCTAGATTTTAATTCCTTCAGTTGTACAAATGCAATGCTTTCAATTTCAGTGGTTTTTTTTCTTATTTATGGCAACAAAAAGTAAATTCACGTGCAATATTCTTCTTGTGCCTGTACTAGCACAAAGAAAAATGCTGACTCAGGCTCTCCCTCATCTTCCAATTTGCCTATCCCACTATCAGGCTTTCTTCCCTCAAAGGTTTAGAAATAAAATATTTTATGTCTTGACTTGAACAATTATGTAGAACACTTGCACTGTTAAACTACTGATGTTTAAACTGTGTCACTGCCATAATTGCTGGAAAGTGAATGGAAAGTTTACTCTTCCCATCTGCTCACTTATAAATTATAGCAAAATTCTAGAAATTATGAAAACAATATATCCCTGAACAAAACCTTTTTATTATTTCATGAATATTATTTTATTGTATTCAAGTTAACTCTATGGCTTAACTATTAAAATCTAGCAATACCATGTTCCACCTTGGAGCCAGGTATCGTACGTCTCTAGTGCGATTTAGAATTATCTAAAGCTAAGAATGCTAATAAACAGTCAGCCAGTGTGTCGGGAGGACTTTCTTTGTCTTTTGCCAATGGTGTGTTTAACCACAGAAGTTTTTGAAATACTGAGTTGTAAATGTGAATTGACAAGACAACAAGATCAGAGTAGAGGTAGACACATCAAATACAGCAGTAAAAAAAAAAAAAAAAAAAAAAAAAAAAAAAAAAAAAAAAAAAAAAAAAAAAAAAAAAAAAAAAAAAAAAAAGAAAAACAGAAACAAAGAAACAAACCAAATCAAACAAACTAAAAAAACAAACAAACCAAAACCAAATCAATCAAACAAAAAACACCACCAACAATAACAAACTAAAATAACAAAAAAGAACCAAAAGCATACACTGTGAAAACTGAGTACTTTGAAAAATAGCTGGAAGGGAAAGTAACAGTTAAGCAAGGGGGGAAGCAGGGAGAGGGGGAAGACCCTGAAACTTTAGATTTTTAAAATCTTCATAGCAGTCTAAGTTTTTCAGAACTTGAGGTAAAGGAAAATTTGCACAGTACCCTTTGTTTCCCTTCAGCTGCAATCACATTTGCATTTAGCCACAGAGAGATACACATGCGGCCTGCAACCTGCACTGATCTGCAGTGTGTGATTCTGATGTATAGCCTCCAGCAACTATCCTGAGCAAGGATGTATATATGGAAAACATTTCTCCAAGTACATGTGAGTTTTTAGATGACAGGACTGCAGTGTAGTTGGGTTCCTAAAACAGAATGATATAAAAGAAAAGGAAGGGAATTCTTTCGGTTGCTGAGATCTGCTCATGTGGAATATCAACAAGGAATAATTTGTATTGTAACTCAGTACAATAAAATGTTTAAGCCTAGGGATACGATGCTAAGCAGGTTCTGTTGGCCTCGTCCAAAATATCATTTAATCAGCTTTATCTGAATTCCTACTGGGAGCACAAACGCCTATCTTATAAACTATGTAAATTAGATAAATTAAATTTATTATACCCATATTTATCCACAGACTCACAGACTGACTAAACGTGCAATTTATTTGATTTAGCTAAACATAGAATTAGTTCTCAGCCAATGAAAAAGGATTAGATTAGTAATTATTTTCTAAACTCTGATTTATTTTTTCTGTAAGCTACAAATTGTCTTGACAAACTTACCTAAAACCTCACAGCAAAATCAGTACCTCCTCTTTAAATCATGTTGTGTCCTCCATGCTCAGTATTTGGCCTTGTAAAATGATTCATTCCTGGCAAAGTTCCTCTGGAAAGGCCAGTTCATGACCTGTATTTGAGAACAGTTCTCTGACGATTAGCACAGATTCTTCAGTGCTTCTCTACCCCTAGATTCAGGTTTTGCACCCTCTGATGTTTGCAAGATATAATGTGCCCCTTTTCGGAGGGTCAAACAGTGGGGTCCTAATATGCTACAATACTGAAACACAAGCTGGAGCACAAAACAAATGCAGCAGCTTCAATTTTTAAAGGAGCTATTGATTTTCCACTGAGCAAGTGATTTGCCTCTACATTTTGTTGTATGGTTTCCTTTAGCTAGTACCTGTGGGTTATATTCACTTGTAGGTGAAAATTCAGAACAGATTTTATTTTATTCAAACTGTTATTCCATGTTTCTAGTAACAATAATCAAAACAAATGCTGGATACACCAATATCATGCAATATGCAGACCTCATGACACATACATATAACAACAAAATGACAATCTTTTCCTTTTTAAAAAATAATTTTAAAACTAAAATTGTATTTAAAGTATTTGGACAGGTATCAATCAGTAGGTTAATAATAAAAACCTTTAAAACCAACAGAATTTTAGCAAACATCTGGGGCATGCTTCAGGCTTACAAAAAGCCAGTTTATTCTATGACCTTCCATTAGATGTATTTTAGCCATCGGAAATAATAATGTAGGAACAATCAATTTTTTAATATAGAAAATCAAAATACAAACAGCTTTTCTTTACTATCCTTATTGAGCTAGGACGTGCTGGGTGTTGAAAGGAACACCAGAACAGTGCCTCACAATATGTTCTGCCTTATGAATATGAATTGCACTGTCTTGAGCTTCTTGATCTATATAACCACAATGACACAACTTAGAGAACCCTGCAAAAAGTATTTTATTTTTCTTGGGGACTACACAAGGCAAGAAAATCTCAAAATTCACCTGATCATGGCTCAAAATATCCAATAGCAGTTACTGTGGATATGATACGATATGATATGAGATGAGAATGAAAGCTTTGGAAAATGTCTTAAGAGGAAGAGACGTGAAGTAAATCAGTTGTTTATAAACCGTATAAGAAAATCCCTGATTCCCCTGATCATAGGACATACACATAGTAACCATCTTTAATCACTAAACATCAGATTTAAAGAGACAGAGATGGTAAGAAAGTACTCATGTTTGAAATACAATCTGAATCACAAGCAACAGCAAGTCATATTTTCTATAATGATTTACAGTTTTTTTCTCTGGTCCCATCAATACTTAGGCATATTAAACATGTCTTTATTCCTACTTCGGAGATAATCTGTGTTTACTTTGCCTACAGGTAAAGCAAATTGAATTTTCTTTTTGATGAAGCAGCTGTCCATCAAAACAGCTGTTTTATCTAAAACTTCCTTTTTATCAGGCATATGTCAAATTTTGACTACATGATTTACAGGAAAATATTGCATGATGTATAATTCACAGATTATATGAAGAAAGTCAAAATACTTTACTCCAGTGTTACCAGAACTTTTCACTGCAATTTATTTTCAAATTCTGCTGATTTATACTACACTACATTAATATTGCATACATTTTGAAACATTAGAATACACTATGACCTATGACTTTTTGCTGTGTTGCTAACATAGATGAAATGCAAAGTAAAAACTATTTTAATTTTTGGAGGTGAAATTAAAATAAACACTTATTTCAGGTCATTATTATTTGAACTTTTAATTGCATTTGAGCAAATTTGGAGGCAAAATCAGCATCTGAAAGCCTTATTTCCTTCCATAACTGTATTCTGGCATTCTGAGAAATAGATGGGTGCATATGTAGAGAGTGAGAGGGGTAAAAGAGATTGGAAAAAAACCTTTCCTGCCTGAAGTATCTTATTATCTCCTTAGAGTCTTTAATCTCTCCTCTACTCATTTGACCATTCTTTGACTTGATAGAGCTCTCAATTCCTCAACCATGAAATCTTTTGGATTTAAAAGCCTAAATCAACCAACCAATTTGTCTTTAGTAAGACAAATTTGCTTCCATCTCCAACATCTGGTACATAATTTACTTTTCTTTTGCCATTTATGTTTTGCTTAGCCCCCATCCTTCCCCAATATTTTTTATGCTTATGTTGCTTTTCCACTGTTTGGTAACCTTTCTTCAGCCCTCAAATTGCAGAAATTGGTAGTTCAGACAGATTAATCAAACCCTGATTATCCCAGCTCAACTGGGACTTGTTGGTATTTAGTCCTGAGAACTGTATGGGTTCTCAGGTCTTTGCCATGAGCTAATTGTAACCTTTTTTGCTATAGGAAACATCTCAATTTGGATAGATTTATGAAAGACAGTAGTGAGAATCTTAGACATCTGAGAGATTTTTAGAGCCCATGAGGTTAGGCTGCAACCAAGTGGTAATTTTTAAAATGTTGATGTCTTGTGGATGCTGAACACTGGAGCCTAGAGGATTTCAGTTCCAGCAATGGGTTCTTGATAATTCTATTTAAGTTTTAATTTTGACAACTTAAAACAAGCAGAAAAAAAACAATTCTATGGGAAAGAAAAAATATAGGGAGTGGCATTTGGGTTTATTTCCATATTCCTTTCTTTTTTTTCTTAGGTGAGGAAGTAATAAAGTGTAGGTTATGTAATTTGTCTGATTTTCATATAAAATTAATTAGAATCTCTAGATATTTCTGTTAACTCCTGTGCTTCCCTGCTTTTCATCATGGTAGTTGATTCAATGGAGAACTGTACAGACCTTGTATGTACAATATCTGTGAGCAGTTTAGCTATTTAATTCAAGATTCAAAAAATGATTATATCTAACCTACAGATGGGAATACCCGTAACAGAAAGAAATACAAGTTGTCTCATCAAAATTCAGTTTAGTAGACGACAAAACTAAAATGAACTAAAAAAATAAATGAACCACAGAAGGCTAACAAATAGGCGAGAGCAGTCACAGGTTATCGTGACCTTTGCCCCTTGGCCTTTAAGAGCCCAAACTGATAATTATATTTGGGGATTCATTGCTGACAATATCTCTTCCAGTAAAGTGAAGGAGCACTCCGGGCTCCTTCAGAAAACTTAATACGAAGTAAGGATGTGACAGGATTGAACTGCCTTTGTCTTTTATTCTGGAAAGTAAGTAAAACATAGTAGTTGGAGATATGTAGAATATGCAGAGATAGGTAATGATTCGTCAACCAACTGCTGTCTGTAGACTGACTGGGGACATATTGATTGGTCTCTCAGGATTTGGCCTGAAGCAGGAAAGAGAAGGGATCTACTGACAGGCCCTCTGCAGAGGCATGAGAAGCACATATTCCTAGAGCAGTCCTTGCTGAAGGAACTGCCTGAAGAAGAGTGTCTGAGGTAACTCTTAGAATTAATAAATCAAAGACCCTGAAAATGCTGTCACTGGCTCAAGGGAACACAACAAATGACTTTTTTTTTTTTTTTT